>JAULKK010060925.1:0-18491 GCA_032355705.1 Rubia peregrina
TAGAGGAGGCGGAAGACCCAGTCATTGAAGCTATGTTCGAAGAAGTGTAACAATTGAAATTGGGTATTTAGATAAATATACATGATGTGCTAGATGGATTTGTTATTTTCACTTTGTTCAAGATTTGATAGATTTTAAATGTTTGTATGAATTTTTGGATTTAATATTTTTGGTAAGAATTAGCTGCTCTTCCTACACTTCATAGTTTTCTCTCCCTTTCTGGACTATTATATGTGAATCACTGAAGGCCCAAACCCTTTTGAACTTCATCCTGATTGTAAGGTCTAAGCCACTTACTAATGCCTCGTATTCCTCCTAATTTCTAGTGAGTTGAAAGTTGAAACAAAGCGAATATCTGAGTCTCCCTTTCTAGTGAGTGGACTATCTTGCTAGATTCTCCATCCACGAAAAATTTCCATGAAATGTCCACCCATTTATATTTCCCTTAGTTAACTCTTATATTTTGCTACGCATTCGTGTCTTGTGCATCTTCCCTTGTCATCTCTGTGATGAAATCTGCTAGGGCTTGTGCCTTGATTAGAGTTCATGGTTGGAATTGTATTATGTATTTCCCTTACTCAAGATCCCACTTGGTCATTCAACCATATGCTTCAGGTTTTATTAGGATATTCTTGATTGGATAATCAGTACATGCAACGATCCCATGACTATAGAAATAGGTTCGCAACCTCTTTGTTGAGTACACTAAAGCTAGAATTAGCTTTTCAACTGGCATGTACGCCCTCTTTGAACTTTAAAATATTTTGCTAATGTAGTATATCGGTAGCTTCCTTTTCCCTTCTTGACACACCAAAACTAAGATTACCGCATTTTTTTGAAAATGCCAAATACAGATATTGGGTTTCTCCTAAAACTGGTGATTTCAATATTGGCAACACCTAAAGCTGCTCCTTCAAGAACTCATATTCCTTTTGATTTTACCTTCTTTTCCTTCTTAAGGATCTCAAAGAGTGGGAAATGTTTCTCAGCTGTTTTTGAAACAAATCTGCTAAGTGCTGCCAACGATCCTCTTAGTACCTGCACTTCCTTTACTGTTCGTGGTTGATAAGTCCAGCTATAGCCTGTATCTTTTCTGGATTGGCTATGATCCCCATGAAGGATACTCTGTACCCTAAAAATTTCCCTACGACTACTCCAATTATGCATTTTTTGGGATTAAGCCTCATGATAATTCCACTTAGCACGTCCAATGTTTCCTTGAACTCTTCTACAAAGTTTGCTATCTTCCTACTTTTGATAAACATGTTATCAACCTATGCCTCCACATTTCATTCTATTTAATTTACAAATGCATTTTTGATCACTCTTTGATAAGTTGATCCTACATTTTTAGGCCAAACAACATTTTCACATAACAAAATATTCCAAAGCTGGTTATGAACGTTGTCTTCTCTTCATCTTCTCATAAATATTTGGTGGTATCCTTTTATATTCATCTAAAAAGGCCACTGCTTCTTTTACTGAAATCGCTTCGACCAACTGATCGATCTTAGGTAAAAGATAACAATTTTTTAGGTATACCTTATTTAGATAGGTGAATCTATGCACATTCTCCACCACACATTTTCTTTTTTCACCATTATTAGGTTTGCTAACCATTTTGGGTTGGTTACCTTGTTTATAATACCAACCTGAACAAATGCTGTCACTTCTTCCTCAATTTCTTTACGCCTATCACTAGCGAAGTTTCGTTCTGCTTGATTTGTTTGATTGAATCAGTAATATTCAAGGAATGGGTATTGATTCCTGGGTTAACTCCTCCCATGTTCTGTACATTCCAGGCAAATGTATATTTGAGACTTTGCAATATTTTTATAACCTCATCTTTCTCCAACTTAGGAAGATTTTTTCTTATATTGATGCACTTAGAATCGTCTTCGTCATCTAATGTTACCACTTAAGTTTCTTCACCCAAATTTACTGGGGGATATGATTTCTTGAGAAAATTGGTATCTGAGATAGTGTTCACCATTTTTGTTTATTCCGCATTGTTTCTCACTTTCATTGCAATAACCATACATTGCGCTAGTTTCATCTTATTGTCACTATTCCTGTTGGAGTGGGGAAATTCATTACCAAGTGGTATGTGGACCAAATTTCCTTTGTTGTATTCATCCCAGGTTTTCCAATGATAGCATTAAATGAACTTGGTACGTTCATAACCATAAAATCACACATAACTGTATGAACCTTATCTTTATTTTAAATAAAAAACCACCCAGAGGTGGAGGGAAATTTGTTAGAGGCTACCCAGACCTTCCTTCAAACTACCAAAATAGAGCCTTAGGATGGCTCATCAGATTCGGTTTACTATACAAAATTCGATGATTATGAACAAAGAGCTGCGCAAAGTGTGGTATGGTTATGATGTTTCTGCTAGAGATACCTCCACCCCCGTGTTAATATCTCGACAGCCAGATCTTAACCATTCAAAACTTGTTAACATATGTATAATCATTAAAATGTGATGTTTCTATGAATCCTAATACTTGGCATACCCAAACGATCTCCTTGAATTGCTCAAATTGTAGACATATTTATATTTCTTTCATGACATTCATCATGTTGATGTGTTGATCGTCACCATCCAAGATCAGCCAGTTGGTGTGCTACCTTGTTTTGCTCTCTGTAGCAATGTTGCAGCTTATGACCTGATGTTGATAACAAATTATGCAGCACTCTTAGATCCGATTCCAGTCTCCAAAGCCACAAAGATTTGTTGGACATCTTGTTAACTACCTGCAAACAGTCTGTTTCAACAATAAGTGGTGTGAAATTAAGTTCCAAACTTTTCCCGATGCCCATAATAGTACCAAGTATCTCTGCATGTAAAGAATTCATAGCATGATTGGTTCGGTCTACTCCCAGATAGTAAACATTTCTTGTTAAATTTCTTACTATCATGCCAAAGTTATAAGGTAAGCTGTCTAGGTAAGTAGCACCAATGTTTAGTTTGAAACCTATATCAGGTTGCTCCCACTTATATGCTTTTATTCTTTTCACCCGAGGTTATTTAAACACAGGGATTATTCCTTTTTGAAATAGGTAATTACAATCTGGATATAGTTTCTGGTGATGTATAGAAAAAATATCAAAGGGTAACCTGTTAAGATGTTGTTTCATGTTGTTCCTGTTATATCTAATACCCTAAAATAGTATTTTACACCTAATTTCCAAAGAATCCAACAAATAAGGTTTGGTATTATGTTGACAACATTATTAACGGTTTTAGATTCACTTCCATATGACTAGTACCACGATAATCTGTGAAGATAATGTCTAAAATGTGGTTTTCCACAGTAAGGCTGAAACCTCACAACCATTAAACAGGTGTTCAACAGTTTCCACATTATTTAAGCACATAGAACATCTAGAAACTGATATTATTCCCAGGTTAACTATGATATCATCCAAAGGCAGAAACGAGTTAATCAGTTTCCAACTAAAGATTGCAATTTTCCTAGGAAATAGGTGATGCCACACCTTTTTCCAAGCATTTGAGGTTGGATCAGATATCCTATAGACCTCATAAGCACTGTGAGTAGAAAACTTACCTGTAGGGGTTGGCCTCCATATCATTTTGTCTTTGTGAACTGAAATGACCAGATTAATACTGATGCCCTGGAAAATACTTCGAGGAAATCCATCGCAAGCAGTTGTAAATACTGATTCCTATTTTCCATAAATTCCTTAACTGTCAAATTTGGAAATGGCAATTCTATATCAGGGTTCCATTTATCAACCAATCAGCCAATTCGGGACCAATTAGATATCCAAAAACTACACTCACCCGAGCCTATCCTAATAAATGTATTTTCCTCAGCAAGTTTATTGATTTGTACAGTCCTCTTCCAGGGATCAGAGGTCCTGTAAGATGGTGGAAAACTCCAGATCAGTTTTGACCACAAGCCATTTCCCTGCTGCAAGTTCCACTACAATTTCAGAGAAAATGAGTCTATGGTGTATATCAAACTTCTGACGTGCAGTCCATTTTCATGAAAAGGAAGTGTTAGCTTCTCCCATCTCCTCTAATGTCTTTTAGGTTTCAAATTCTTACCTGATCCCCACAGAAAATTCTAGCAGATAGCTTGGATTTTATCTATTATATGACCAGTTGGAACCATCACCATCCAGTTATGATTTGGGATTGCCATTAACACACTTTTGATTAAATTAGTTCTACCTGCATGGTTCAATTGTTTGCTATTCCAATTCTGGATTTTAGCATTGATTCTTTCCACCATACTATTAAAATAGCAATTCTTCTTCCTACCCTTAAACACTTGTACTCCTAGGTAAGTGAATGGTAAATAACCTTGTGTCATAAGTGTGGCATCCTTAATTCTACTTACTGTTTGTTGACTGGTTTTTCTTCCCACATAAAAGGCACTTTTTCCCACATAAGTTTTGAATTGGTTGCCTTCAGAAAGATAACTGTATCCTTAATATATGATAAGTGAGTTATTCTCATTGGACCCAGGATTTTGAAGCTCTCAGTTAGGTTGTTCTGAAAGATCATCTTCAAGCCTCTATTTAGGATTTCAGTTATGATGTTGAACAAGATTGGGGATTGGATTTCAGTCCCCTTGAGGCCTTAAAAAACCATGGGATTTTCCATTAACCAACACAGAAAATCTAGGAGAACCTATGTTACTGAGAATGAGATTAACAAAATGGCCATGGAAACCTAATTTTAATAGCAATGAGTTAAGCATCATCCATGGGACTCTATCAAATGTCTTAGACATGTCTATTTTAGCTATCATGTTCAAAGATTGGTCCCTTTTATCCAGTAGCCTAGTCATTTCCTGCATGATTAGTATATTATCGTGAATTTCCCTTCCTCTAATGAAAGCACTTTGTTCCTCTGATATGCATTTGTCAATAACTACTGAAATTCTATTAAATAACACCTTGGAGCATATTTTGTTAATGAAATTTGAAAGAGAAATCAGTCTGAATTCATTTAACTTCAACCATATCCATCATTTTTATTTGCTCACAATTCTCCTGATCAGTTACTAAGGAAGGCACATAAGTTAAACATCTTTGAAATGCATTTCCAGTTATGTCATAAGTGTCATCAGTAATCAAATTTTGGAAATAATCAGTTGCATATGCTCCTATTTCTTCCTGATCAATCAGCCATGTTCCATGTTCCTTTTTTATCTTAGTTATCTTTAATGCAACATGCTTATTTTTGACCAAGTTATGGAAAAAATTTGTGTTCATATCAGCATCTTTTAGCCATCGATTCCTACTCTTATATTTTCAGTAGATATTTTCCTCTTTTAGCCATTGGTTTAGAAAAGTTAGAGCCCGTGCTAATAAGTTCAAGTCATTATCAGAAGCTGATATGTCATAGTTTATTTCTAATTCATGCACACCCTAGCTTAATCATGTTTAAGATTTTCAAAAACATCTCCAAACTCCTTTTTGTTCTAGATCTTTAGAGTAGACTTCAGTATCTTTAACTTTTGAGTAAAACATCTTATGCCATGTGAGTTTATATGTGTTTCCCAACAAGCCTTTACTACTGGAAGAAATCCAGGTCTTTCCATCCACATATTTTGAAATCTAAAAGGTTTGGGAAAGTTTATAGCCTGGATCTGATTATCTAAAATTAGTGGAGAATGATCTGAGGGAACTCTATTTAAAACTTGGATAGCTGTATTTGGGAAACCTAAATTCCAGAGATCATTAGCCATAATCCTATATAGTCTTTTCGATACTCTATGTGTACCTCTTCTACCATTTGTCCATGTAAATCTATTTCCAACCGTAGGAAGATCTAGTAGGCCATTTGATTCTATAAATGTGTCAAATCCAAAATACTATTAGGGTCCGGATTAGAGGATCCACTATATTCCCCAGAATTTCGAATGGCATTAAAATTTCCTACCAATACTGTGGGAACATTACAGTCCTTAATCCTGTCAACTAGGCTATTATACATAAGTTTCCTTATGGCTCTGTCATGATTACCGTACACAACAAAAAAATATAAAGTTTCCATCTATGCTGTGATGGCTAACTCTTATTTGTATGTTATCTTGATATTCAAAGAGTAGTGTTGGCTCATAATCATTTCTAAACATAATCCATATCCTTGAGTCCATAGATCCTACAACTTTTTGAAAACCTGGGTTCAACCTAAAATTGTCTACTTTGTCTAGTTTTTGCTTTGGTTCATAGATAGCCAGTATTGAGATATTATGCAAATGTATCAATCTTCTTAATCTAACCATTGAGCCTACAATTCCTCTAACATTCCCTGAGCAAAGTTTAACATTCATTAATAGATTTTGATTTCGATTTCAAGCGAGTGACCACAATATTAGAAGTTCTAAAAATATTAGGTAGATCAGGAGGCTTACCTCCTTGTGAAGACTTACCTAGTTCATTGCTCAGAACAGAGCCTTGAGTATTTCCACCATCAGGCGTTCGTTCCACATTCTTGCAGTTATTTGAGCACTATTCTGGATCAACCGATTCATCTTATTCCTCTTCCCCTTGAGTATCCTCCACTAGAATAAGTCCCTGATGATGTAATCTATTCATTATTTTTCTATGAAATTTCCTCAAATTAGAGAATACTTGAGATTTTCCAGTCAAGTCCGATATAACATTCTCTTCTTCTTGTTTTGGCAGTTGTGAATCGTCTTGGGCTCGCTAGTTACTATGATTTTTTTGTTATTTCTCTCGGAGGAGCAGAGTTCGATGTGAATTTGGTTCTTGAGGGGCTGATTGAATGGCACTTGACCACCCTCCATTCTGTTTGCGAAGGTTTCCTACCTCAGATGTTAAGGTTAGATAGCCTCAAATTAGCTTCCGGTTGAATTACTTCCACTGCATCCTGGAAAACATCATCTTCACCATTACCGGGCGGTTGCTCCGTAGTCTCAGCCAGGTCAGGGATTAGGCCCTTCTGTGTTATCGATAAAGGCTTTGAAACTTTATGTTTTCTACAGTCAGTAGAACGGTGCCCAATCTTTAAGCATTTACCACAGTAAGCTAGATGGTCCTCCTATTTAATCTGATGTCATTTATTCTCTTTCTGGGAACCCAGCCTTATCCTATCTGGGAATTTTCCAGTGAGATCCATTTCCATGCACAACCTTATCGTCGATGGTCATGTATGATTGATTGTTGGCTGGTCCGCGAAGATCAGCTCACCTAGCCTGCTAGCAAATAAAGGGATGTAGTCTCTGTGCAGGTAGTAGGCCGACGAGAACTCCATGGTAAGCAAAATTGGGACCAAAAGAGGCTCTTCATGGACATCAAAATTCCTTGTCCATTTGAGGATCTTCATCACCGTTCCTCCCAGTTTCCAATTTCTTTTATCCAGCACCATTGTACATCTTCATCAAGATAAAATCTTATGAAAATATGTCTGCGATCCAGAGCTTTTATAGTAGCTTCCCCTTTGAAACCAATACGTTTGAATTGGTGTCTGATGAAATCCCAAGATGGTCTACCTCATGGGAATTTGCCGATTAGGTTACGCTTGAATGGTTTCGATAGGTCTTCTATCTCTTCATCGTTGAAGAGAACAACAATCTCTCCCTTGAATTCTGTAACCGGTTTGAGGGGTATGGACTATGAACAGCTTGGTTGGCTCTGCATTAGGGCCAATTTTTATGAGGTTGGCGGACTCACGCCAGTAGGCGGATTTTCCATAATTACGGTAGCGATGGACTGTTTACGACGGAGATGTGATCGTTAATGTGGCCGTTGGAAAAGTATGGCTGCTTTTTGTTTTCTTTTCTTTACTTAGTGATAAGGCAGGGCAATTTCTAGGAGTACGGACCTTATCTTATTCCCCTATTGTAACATGCAGTTGTATGTTACCCAAGGATGTCTCTGCTCGCCCGTAAATCCTACAAGAGAGGATGTGGATTTCTGTAAGTCAGTTAGCTTGAATCCCAGCTCATCAAATCAATCCACAAATAAAATTTCAACCCCACTGCCATCATCCACAAACACCCTATGCCCCGTTGCATTTCTAATCTTAGCGATGATGACCATCAGGTCATTATGTGGTGAAGCATTGGGAACTACATCATTTTCGCTAAATGTAATTGTTTCATCATGGCGAAATCCTTTTCCAGCAGGCTCTTGTAGTGGTAGATACCTAGATTTATCTTTCAAGGAGTTACTTAATAAGGACTCCGTTGATCTATGCATTGATAAGATTACTCTCTCTGGAGCTTCACTCACGATTTTCTCTTCGAAATCCACAACTACCATAATATTTTAGCTCTTTCCCAGTGTATATGGTGGAGCTTGGTTCTTAGCTATGCAGTTTCCCTCTTTATTGGCTTCACTGTATCAATTCCCTTCATCTTCTCTCTTCTACTGACCTAAACAACTTTTCCCCAAATTTTCTTCTATTTGTCTTATTAAATCTCTCCAGTACTCAATTCCATGCCCATGATTCTTGTGAAAGGAAAAATAATATTCTCTGTACCTTTTTCTTATTAGGCTCATGGAATAATTCTCTATTTGTCTGCCATATTTTTCTCCATGATTATGTCAGGGTTGTCTCATCGAACGATGGTACTTGCATTCCTGATTCTCTTCATTTGAATGGTGTATTTCCCTTTCCATTCTTTATAAAATTTCTTTGTGCATCCTCCCTCATCCTTTTCTTGCCTCGCTCTCATTCTATCTTGCGATTATTCGCTTCTTCAATTTGCACATACTATTCTATCATCTTCTGTAAGTCTCTTCAGTTTTGGGAATATTTATTGTAAGTTCCTTATAAAATTCTCCCGATCGAGTGCCCCCAATGAATGCACCCTACAAGGACTGGAATGATAGGTCTTGTACTTGCAAACTTTCTGTAATGAACTTATTATGATATTCCGATAGACTTTAATTGCTTTGTTGTGCTATGTTGTTTAGGTCTGCTATTGTTTTCGTGAACTTTTGCTTCTGTTAGAAGCACCCAAAACAAATCCTACAGCTGTGCCTAAGACTTAATGCTTCCACACAATAGATCTTTGTACCATTTGATCCTTGTCCCCAATAAGAAGATAGGGAAAGCTTTGTATACCAACTCTATATCCACATCGTGAAATCTCATGCTATTGCAATAGGAATGCAAAAATTCCTTCGGGTATGTGGTTCTATCTTAGATTTTAACATGCAAAGGTAACTTGAAGTCCTTTGGCATCTTGAAATCACGAATATGCGGTTCCAATGGAAATTTATCAGCATCGTAGTCTGCTACGATCTCTCTTAACTTATCTTCATATTTGAGGCTTTCCTGCAAATTACTTTGTTTTTTCTCACTTCTTTTGAACACCTTTGTTTGTTAATTCAAGGATCTTAGAACGAATTTTTTATCCCCACAGTCGGTGCCAAGGATGTGACAATCTAATAAATTAGAACACACACTGTTCAGCGGGAAATATCCCCTCCTGCAAAATGAATCCCGGAAATGATTCCGAGGAAAACACTCCGATGATCAAGTCAACCTTTTCCATCAAGAACATTAATTTCTCAATTTAGCATCACTTACCTTCTTTAATGCTAATCTTCTTGTATTTATAAATGTCTGCAGTCGTGGCTCCGTATTGTTAGCTTCTAAGATCGTGGGTTGCATCATGGTTCCTACAATCTCGGTTCCTGGTTATACCTTCAAATGTGGTTCCGTCTTTATCAGTTTATGGTCGAGACTCTCAGACAAGACTCCACCTTTCTTGGTTCGTTGGTGATGTGTGCATTGGCCGTCGTGGTCAAGTATTGAGCTGGGCTTGAAGGCCATCAACCTCCAGATTATGGGCTTGGTATACATCACACATACAAAATTTAATGCATTTGTGAGGCTAATGTGAATGGATCATATCTCCAACCAATCCCACTTTGATCAACCAATGTGAATCCCATTGACTTAGTTCTTGGCCCACTGTGAAAATCAACACACTGTCATTTAAATACGGGCACCCTCAGGATGACGAAATCAAGCTCCCAAATTTATAATAGTATCCCAAAGTAGCAAAAGTTGGCATACATGGGAATGCTATCACTTGCACTTCCAACGTGTGAGGAATCCAAAACAAGAAATACACCACTGTTATGAGATACGCCCTTATCATCCACTGATTTAGCGAAAAACATGAAACCGTTGATATCATACTCTCCATATGAAATAATTGTACCAAGTGGTCTACGCGATAATTACTTAACTGTTTCTGGATGACTACCAACCTGCATGTGACTTCTTAGCCAATTTATAAACATTGAAGCGTGTCATTGTAGAACTTGAGCTTGATTGCAAGTCGGACATCATCATGTACATCTCAATATATGGGACATCATCATCATGGTTCCCCAAAATATAAAGATGCGCCACATTTAAATCTTTCCAGGTTGGGCTCAATAGTTTTCCTTATCTTGCCCCTTGGTCTTTTTATCTCCCCTTATGTCTAGATTAGGAACACCCACATAATCTACCTCATTTAAATACTCAGTACAAACTTGATCACCTCTTCCACCACATAACATTGAAAACTACTTGCATTATGTCTGTAGCAGTTCTTCACAAAATACCTAAAAGTTTTCATATACCTCTTAAAGTGGAATATCCATCTCAGGAATATTTGAGTACATAGATTGATCTCCCATATCAAATGAATAATTACGTGGAACATTATGTAAAATAATGATGGAGGAAATTAAATATCCATACAATAACAAATTTCCACAATCAGTGCTTCCAATTGTTCAAGTTTGGAAACACTAATGCTTTTTGAACAAACACTCTTGAAGAACAAACAAAGCTTAGTAATGAAAACCTTACATGGGATGGAAATGAAGACCTTATGGAAATGTCATTAAACTGACCAACTTCAACTCTTTCAGAGTTACACATGAAGTGATGTTATACGAATGAGCCCCACACACTCTAACAATACTAAGGGTCTCACAGAACAATTTTTTCTCGGATTAAGACATGGAATAACAAGTGGGGGGATAATAACAATCATCACCATTTGTCACAGGACCCAAACTCTTCTTAATACCCATTTTATCCAAATCAAGTAGGGCCTTCAAACCATCCTTGGTCCGACTAGGGGTATTTAAAAGTTCCACAACTAAAGAATCATACACATTCTTCTCAATATGTATTACATTAAGACAGTGTCTGACCTCCAATTCCTTCTAATATAGTAGTCGAAAAAAGAGAGCATTTTTTCCAACTTTCTTTACATGCAGATTTTTTATCTCCCTTTCCAAAATCGTTCAGCAATTGCCTCACTCTCTCAAAAACCTCATTACCTTATAATGGTGTTGAAGGTTATCTTTCCACCATTTCTCCGTTGAACCACTGCTTCTTCGATCGTCACGGGTTACCCTTAAGGAGAAACTGGTTCTGCTCTTGATAAACAGTTTTACATACGTGTTTCAATTGGCAAACAAATGTTTCCTTCTCACACACAGGAAATGTGAAGTGACTTTTGACTGAGTACTCTAGAGACAAATTCATGTATGTGGGGAAATCATTCATGGTGTAAAATAGTAAGGTCTTCAATGCAAAATAATTTTCACATTACAATCATACACGCAGATTCCTTTTTTGAACAAAGCCAACAAATCAATATAAACAAGAGGAGAAAGGTAAACATCAATATCATTACCCAGTTACTTTGGTCCTTAAATCATCATCGATAACAAGACATACTTTCATTTTTATTATCTCCCATAAAGGTAGATTGTAAATCACTAACATAACAGGCCACGAATTGTGTGTGCTAGTCATACTAACAAAAGGATTCATCCCATCACTAGATAAGCCTAACCTCAACTATCGAGATTCAGCTCCAAACTCTGGGTAGATAACATCAAGCTTCTTCAACTGCTCACTGTCTGACGTATGCATTGATCACATTATCTTCCGATCAAATTCATTCTGAATACCAATGTAAAATATCTTCCATGCATGCCAACAACTTCTTCAACCTTGGAATTATAGGGAGATACCACGAGACTTTAGTCGGTGTATTTTCTTCGAGTTCAACCCCACTTCTGCACCGATGGAAATCTAACACCGCTTAAGCTTCTACAAAGACTCACCACACACCCAAAAAATTTCTTGGAACTCATCCTTTTTCCACCTGTATAAAATACAATCATTTGGGTATGCGTGAATATTTTTTTATTCCAATCCCATAGGATAAAGAAACCTTTTCTCTGCCCATAACCTATCGGGCATTAGATTACCTTTAGGAAGAAATTCCCCAAATAATTAAAGAGTCCCTGTCATCACTTTCCGTCCACCCAAATTTGTCTTTCAATTCATCTTTCTCAAAGTCCACTCAATTGAGAATGGTTTGAGCCTATTATAATGTTATCTTTTTGTCATTATGCAATTCTTCTAGAACCCCCATTTTCTGTGAAATTCTCCAGAAACACCCTCGACCATCTCATCAAATTCATTATTTCCATCTAGATCACCGGCTCTTTTAACATATTTACCACTCCCAACCTCTCAATGTCACACCTAAGAGGTGTAAGTTGTTTGAAACCCACGCATGACAAGATGTTCACGTAACTTCTTCCTCCTCCCCAAAAATACATCATTCCTACAATCCTTAAATGGTCACCATGCATGCACCAAGCCATTCTTAGATGCATGTTCTGATGACAATATTGTAAATGATTCAACCAAAGAAAGGTAATCAGGATCATTACCAGTGAGTTCAATGCGATCCATTACCACCTACATACCTACATTGGAATGGTACAAATCAACACATTACCAGGAAAAAACCGAAACCATAGTAACCATTAATTCAACACCATTAAAGTCTTAGAAATACATCCAACTACATAATAAGTATGTCCACAATTTCCCCCGTTCATACAACACGTTACTTTAAAATAATAAAAAACCTAAACAATAAATTCAACACAATTTACCTGTTATCAATGTACATTTATATCAAGTAATGAATGTGTGGACATACCTTCCCCATTTAGTTCCTCATGAAGCACTAAAGTACGTTTCCATATCAAATCTTTGGTTTTTCAAAATGGAAACCTGTACAAAATGACCAAAAATTAATAAATAGAAATAGTTCCAAGTTCGTAACTATTTCTCATAAAGCCACCATTTTGTGGGAGTTAGTTCTAAATTCGGAACACAGTCTAGAACATATTCCAAATTCAAAACTTATCTCAAGCCTTCAATAGTGGGGAAATCACTCGTTTACGAAGTAAGAAAAACTATTGAATCCGAAGTTCTGAGCTTAAAAACCATGAAATTCAAAGTCATCCCGACATAACCTCTTTCAAAAGCATTCAGTTCAAGGAAGTTCATAGCTGAATCGCATTTTAAATGAGTCCATTAATGGTGGTTTATTAAAAATTGCCTTTAAAACAGGTTGAACCACTTTAGAAAAGTGGGGGGCCCAAATTTACAAGAGTTCCGAGTTCAAAACCCCTCGAGATAACGGTTCTTGAAAAAGTGTGAAACTGCATTTAAAGAGGTGCCTTTAATAGGGCTTTCTACACTAGTGCAGCGTGGCACATGTTGTGCAGGATTGCAGTGCATGACAAGCCTGACCCATTAAGTTTTGCACCGAATGTAGTCTAAAAGCTCGTTTTGTTAAAAAATAATTAGACAGGCCATGTAGTTTTGCATGACCCATTGTCTAAGACTTGTTCTCAACTTTTTAGTGCATGAGACGTGTAGATTTACACACCCCATCAGCCGGGCCTTGTTCCTCGGCTGGTCTTTATGTAAATATTGTGCATATTTGCACATCCCGTTGATTGGGACCCTCTTCTTGATATAGGCTGATGGAACGGGTCGTGCCTTTTTACACGGCTCGTGCACTTTCTTTGACGCTTCCAAACTTGGCTTGTTTTCTTCGACCCTTCTATGTTCTACCACATTTTTACTCGTGCCCTTTAGTCTTCTATCAATTTTTCAATTGGCCTTCATTCATCTATTATAAAGTGCTTACGAGCAATCAACAAATAAGCTTACAAAACAAGATCTAGACGCTCGTAAGGAAAAAAATTCATTAGGCTCATATTAGACTACAAATTGAGAAATTTAGAGAGGAAAACAAAAAATGATCATCTAAAATACTTATGAGGTAAACCTATCCAAACCTAGCAATCTAGCCACAAAAACTTAACAAAAGAGATGTTAAATGCCTTAAGAAATACATGCGTTGGAAATCTCATCAAATCCCCCAAACCTGAACCTTTACTCGTCCACGAGTAAAGAAGAACAAGAAAATATCTAAGCTTAAACTAGCATGCACAAGTTTATCCAAAACAACCAACATTTTATTCCTATACTACTGTAGCTTTCAAGACGTAAGAATCTCTCACACTCTCATATATCAAACTTAAGGAAATCTAAAAAAACATTAAAAAAAATATATAAAAGAGCGAGGTATACATGAAATGTGATGCTAACTTACTTTACCCAAAAATCTACCAAATAGAAAATCCAAGAGAAGCATAAAATATTTCAAATTCTCTCATTTTATCTCATTTTGCCTTAGAACCCTCTTAGGTTTTCATCCTAGTTTCGTGCATTTTTTTTCATTTTCGATATTCCCCTCACCTTTTTCCACACCATTTGGCCCCTTATTTTTGCATAGGTTTTGTTTTCAACCTATCTGGGCCTCACAATTTTGCCTAAGTTACCCTTTCGGGTTTTTGACGTAGCAAGATTTTTTTATTTTTTTGTTATGTTTGAATTTTTTGTAGCACATAATTCCCCAAAAGTTAGCTTCACACTATATGGAAAACAACTATCATAAATAAAACACAATGAAACTACTTCCTCCCTCACACTTAAACCTTGCATTGTCCTCAATGTATAAAAATTCCAAAACTCATAAGTTGAGTGGGGAGATCATGGGCACTTACTCTTAAGAACTCGAAGGGCCCACTCTCATGCACGTCTTCTCATGCCTTCTTCTCCTCTTCATTATCCCTCATCAAGAATGAGGTCGCAGAAGCCCTCTAGATTGGATGCATGCATCCTTTCTAACAATTGCACCATGACTTCTTACACCTCAGCCCTCTCATGCATCCGCAAAGGCAGATTCTTCTCTCACTTCTTACTCAATGGAATCAAGCCTAGCTTCCTAAGTCCTCATATTCCCTTCAATATAATCAAGCCACAACCCAAAATTATCCATTTCTAGGATCATTCCTCCTACGCATGACTTACCTCTTTAACTAGTTGGGTTGAATTCAAGAGTTGCACCCCAAACACTCAGAATAGATCACATGAGTCCACTAGTAGATTAGATTGGGTAGGTTGCACTCTAGAGTGATTTTCACCTTATTCTCCATTGTTCACATCTGGGGTTGACAAAGTGTTAAAGAATATTTTCTCAAAGCTCGGGTAGGGGTTATGAAAAGCTCTTCCAAAGTAGTGTGGTGAGTAATGGTTGTGCGCTTGGGTTGTGGAAGCACCATAAAGTTAAACATACTTTTGCCACCATATATCCATACGAAGAGGTTACTCGAAGTAGTAGTGGAGGCCATTGAAACTTTGATGAACTTTTTCATAGTGTACTTCATCCCAGTGAGGCCTACATTTGCAATAGCAAAACAGTGTGGGGGCATGTCTCCAATATATTTGCAAGAATACCAACCATACCTCACATAGGTTTTTTCTTGGCTCTCTTCTTTTTTGAAAATACACACTCTACAATGAACATCTCTACCATGCAGGGATATGCGGTCCATTCCGAAGCCGTGGACCAAAGTATCTCCACATCCCTATTAGGGGAATGAGCAATCTCGTTGTGACATAAAACACCCATGGATAAAAGGAATTGGACATACCACAAAGACATGTGGACTATTGTGGTATTCCTCCCGCTATTGTTCAAATTCACTACCGCTATATATCTCCAAAAGCTACCCAATAAGAATGAGGACATTGCCTATGTGTCCTTGGTATCTCGTTCCCACATTTCCACCTGAATGCCCTTGCAACTTCTTGATGGGTCATCGTGTAATCCTTTTCATCCAGGAGGAATGAGATCGTCATCCTTCCTTATTTGTCGATCTTTTGCTCAACAGTGTCTAGAAACTCCAAGGTCCATCAAATGTATGTCTACGAGTGCATATCTTGAATCTCTCTAGGCCTATCCAACTTAACAAATAAGTCACGAGTTGGAGGAGGCTGAGTTTTTCCAAGTCTCATTGCAAGAAAATTTTGTCTCTAACACCACCCGCTTTGGCCTTTGTAAGTTTCTTCATTTCTAGGCTGCTCTCTTGGAAATTTTCATCAAGCCTATAAACTCATTGGTAATCAAAAGAGTAGACACAACGGGTTGGCTCAAACCTTGCTTCCTAAACTTAGCCAAAATCTTTCCCTTCTCAACACCGGAGGCGGTTCTTTTCTTCACTCGACTCCTATTAGAACCCATTTTATAAAAAACCCCAGAGAATATGGTAATGAGAAGCTATAAAATTTAAGCACCAAGAAAATATCACTTTGTAAGAATCCTACTTCCCTAAACACCCATCATTTAGCACATCACAAAAACACAACTAAAAGTCCATACTGTTTCCCCACACTTAGGCTAACAAACAAGTATGCACATTACCCACATACACCATAAACACCCAAAAAATTTCAAAAACATTCCACAATCATGCCAATGAAAGTAAGTAAACAATTTTTTTTTTCCATTTTTACCAAAATTTGCAGCTTATGAGATGAAGAAAACTCAAGAAAACCAAAAGAATGATCTCTCTTGAGAGAAATGAACAAAATTCAAATGTTGCCTAGTGTGAAATGAGGGTGAATGTTTTGGAGTTATGGAAGTGTCATAAGTTCTCTAAATTTCTGGGTGAAGACATGGTCGGATTTGTTTCAGATGTTTGATGATGTTATCCTAATGCGTTGTTTGGGATAGAGAGAGAAATATGAAAGTAGCAATGGTGTATGAATAAAAGGTAATTTTGGGAGTTAAAGCTTATTCAATTCAAGTTTATAGGAGATGTTATGGATTGGTGTAGTGCCAAATGGTATTACCCAATTCAAGGAAGAAGAAAACTGGAAATTTGATTTGGCACAACTGCTCAATTTGAAAAAAATATTATTTTGCCACAAATATGCAGTTCTACTCATCTAGCACGAGTAGTGTAACTTGGATGTCTTTTCCTAGCTCTTCTTACACGAGCCGTGCATATTGGCACGACCCATGCCCCTAGAACACTCCTGCGCTTTTTTTGGCCTATTTCTCCATTTTAACCCAACTTTCTAAATTCTTCTAACCAAAACCATGAGACTCGATTCAAATAATTTTCTAGCACAAATTTCAAAAAATCTTCTCCTAAGAAAAAAGTACCATGACCTTCACCCCGCAGGGTCGTTTAATAACCCGAGGGATGCGAAGTGTCAAAGATAGAAATTAATTAGTTGCTGCCATGCTCACTACCAAGCATTATAGAGTAGATAGTGGCAAGTCTGGGGTCATCCACAGAGACACTGGAATTTGAAAGTTAATGATGAGACGTCAAAGATATGTATTTTCCAAAGCATTTAACATCTCTTTTATTATATTTTTATTGGAATGTTGCTATATTTAGGTAGGTTTACATCATAAGGGGTTTAGATAACCGTTTTTTGGTTTTCATAACCAAATTATTCATTTTGTAACCCATTTTGAGTCTAATGGATTTTTGGTCCTTGCGAGCATCTAGATTCCTTTTTGTGAGCTTAATTTGTAGATTGCTCATAAGAACTTTGGAGTATTTTATTGAAGCTCGTTGACAAGGATGGCAGAAGATTGAAGGTCACGAGTCAAAACGTGGTAGAAGATAAAAGAGTTGGAGAAGGAAGACAAAGAAGCAGAGGAATTGTGATCCGGAAGTTTGAACTAAGTTCTGGGAACAATCCGAGAAGAGACAACTTCTGAGAGTGGTAAAATTGGATTTTTATTCTCGAGCACTATGAAATTGACTACAAGAACTCTCAGAACGGATCAACGGTTCACCCGTAGCAACGGAAATTAGAAGAGAAGACCAATTATTATGAAAATTGGTAGAGGCTGGGCAGAACAATTGACACTGGCTGTGTCAAATTGACACTGACCGTGTCAAAGAGCCCAACAGCCATTTTATTGCTTTTCTCTTTTAATTCTTAGCCTATAAATACTCTATTTCTCTCCCCCATTTAAAGAACAAATTTTATCCTTTTCAAAATCCTAGTTTGCATTTACTCTTCCATATTTTCATCTTTTATCTTATGTTAACCATGAATTCTTGTAGATTTGTTATGGGTTTAGTTAATCTAGGCTAAATACATTCTTGGGAGAAATTGGTAAGCATTTCTAGTATGAATTTGTGAGATTTGATTTCTCCTATTTTGTTCTTTGATTATCAAGTTTTTTTTGTTTTCTTGTGTAGTTAATGCATGATTTAGACTAGGATGATCAACTAGTTGATGATTGTGAGTTAATTATTTGCTAGGT
>JAULKK010061029.1:0-18488 GCA_032355705.1 Rubia peregrina
GGATTTTCTGCATCAGGAGTAAGAACAAACTGAGCTATGATCTCTTGGCATTTCTGATCCTTTTCATAATTGCTTACTATTTGCTGAATCCATTCTGGACTAGCTTGAGATATAGTGATCACTCTATTTGTTATTCCTTGATTCTTTTCTGATATCATAACTCCTTTCCCATTTATTTCTAGCAACTGGTCTTCTGATCCATTCCACTCATTCTTCTGATTTGACCCCTCCTGTATATATTTTTGCTGCTTCTCTTCCACATAACCCCATTTCGATCCTTTCCCTCAAAAAATGTTAATCTTTTCTCATATAATCTTTTGAAGTTGATTCCCCATCTGTTGTAGCTTGACATTTTCTCCCATACTCAAGTCTTTCCATTCCCATATTATTTGGCCCTCTTGACAACGCTTCTGCAACCGAATTTTCAGATCCCTTTTTGTATTGAATCTCAAAATTTACCACTTGTGTTGCAATGCACTGGTTAATTTCTGATCCAACAAATACTTCAAAGAATGATGGTTAGTCCTGATGATAAAGTGATTACCCATCAGATAGTTTTTCCATTTCTCCACCGCCATAACTAATGCGAGTAATTCCTTTTCATAAGTTGAAAGCCATTTATTTCTAGAACAAAATGACTTACTCAGATAAGCAATGGGTTGGTGATTCTGCATGAGTACTGCACCCATTCCTTGATCACTGACATCGGTTTCTACCACAAAAACTTGATTGAAGTCTAGTAGCCTTAAAACCGGAGCTGTTGTAATTTCCACCTTTAATTGTTCAAAAGCCTTGGTTTCCTGATCTGTCCAAATGATCCATATTTTTTTACAAGTCATGTAAAGGTCGAAAAATCACTCCATAAGAAGATATGAATCTCCTATAATACTCAGTCAGTCTCGAAAACTCCCTGAGTTGCTGACTGCGGAAAAGGTCATTTGGTTATGCACTCAATTTTTTTTATCCATTGCAAACCCCTACTCTGATATTTTATAACCTAGATACTCAACTTGTCTTTGAGAAAAAATGCACTTCAATTTTTTTGCATGCAACTTATGTTCTGTCTCTTTTTTTCCACAACATCTGAGACATATGAGTGCAATGATCTTCCAAGGTTTTGCTATATATTAAAATGTCATCAAAGAACACCAAGACATACTTCCTCATATTCTCTTTAAAAACTGAGTTCATTAATGATTGAAAGGTGGCTGGGGTATTAGTAAGCCTAAGAAAAGGTATTACAAGAAATTCATAGTGCTCGCTATAAATTTGAAAGGCAGTTTTACCTACATATTTTGGCTTGACTCGCACCTGATGATACCCATCCCTCAAATACAATTTGGTGAAATACTTAACTCCATTCAACTCATCCATAAGTTCATCAACGATTGGAATAGGGAACTTATCTTTTATGGTGATATCATTCAGCCGCCTGTAGTCAATGCACATTCTCCACGTTCTGTCCTTTTTCTTAACCAACAAAACTGGAGAAGAGAAAAGACTGGTGATTTCTTTAATGATCTTTTTTGTTGCATTGCTTCCACTTGTCTCTCTATCTCATCTTTGTGAGAATGAGCACAGCGATAAGGTCTACACTTGAAAGGTTCATCTCCTGCTTTAAGAAAAATCAGGTGATACGTTGTTGTGATGGATGGAAGTCTGGTTGGAACATCAAACACATCGGCATATTCATCCAATATTTCCTGAATCTGGATTGGCACTTGATTAGTCCCATCTTTTGCTTCAAGCATAAGTAATTGCAATATTCCCTTAGCTCCCTTATAGTTGAGTTGTACTTCTTCATTCAATCACAAATTGAGATGAAATAACCTTGTTCTTCTCAGTTCATGCATTTGTCTGGCCTCTTGCCTTCTCACCAATTTCATTATCATTTCCTGACCATCCCCTTGTATCCTCCACACACGACTCTCATTATAGAAGGATATTGGGCTAAAGAATCTCATCCAATCCACACCAAAAATCATGTCTAGCTCCTCCAAAGGCATCACTCTCAAGTCGTACCAAAACTTATGCCCCTGGATCTTCCATAATACCTTATAGAAAAATGCATGCCCCTCTGACTTGAGCACCATCAGCTACTTTAACCACAAAAGGTCTCGTAGGGACTTGTTTTAGCCCAACTTCATACATAATTTTTGGGTCAATGAATGAATCATTACTTCATGTGTCTAATAACTCACTAATTCTTCTTTCTTCTAGCCAACCATTAACTATTATAGTGTTGATTTTATCTCGATTACCAATTGATTTCAGGTTCAATACCTCTGGCTCTTCTCTACTTCAAACAGGCCCTCTTAATTTGTTTCCATCACAAACACGGCTCCTATATTGTCAGTTTCTTCAACACTCATCACACTGACCTACTTATATTTGCATATGTGACCAATATTAAACCTTTCTCCACACTTAAAACACAACTGATTATCTTTTCTAAACTGTATCATATGTGGTGCCCTTCTATCCCATTATTTTTATCATTCTTTTCCCCTCCCATCTGTTCAGTAGCTCTCCCTATTTTCTCTCTTCTTTCTTACTCCTATAGAAACAGTTGCATTAGGATTAGTCATCAATGTAGAACTCATGTTACTCATTTCTAAATTTTGCTCCTACCATATAGCTAATTACATGGTTTATTGTAACTTATTAGGTTTCAACATCCTAATCATAGGCTTAATTTCCTCCTTAAGACCATGCACAAAAATTGAATTGAAATATTGCTTAGTAAGGTGAGAGTCTTTACCTAAAATCACATATCTCAACTCCTCAAACTGTTTCTGGTAGTGCCTGATGTTAGTTTTCTGGTATAACTTGTTGAATTCCACCACTGGATCTCGTCCCCCTGGTTATGAAAACATTCTCCTTATAGCCTCTTCGAAATCATGCCAGCTCCAGTGCCTCTTTGTTCATTTCAGATCATACTCTGAAACCACACTTCTGCTCTCTCATTTAATCAAATCTCAACTGCATCAACTTTCTGGTGTTCTTCAATTTCAAAATAATTGAAAAACCTTTCACAACACCCAAGGTCTATCTCTGTTGAACATTGACAGCTCAAAATACGGTTGACCCAAACTGGTGCTCTGTCCGACCTTCTCCCTCAAATCTCCTTGATCCTCCCTCTCAGCATAATTCCACCTATTCCGGTGATGAGATTCTACTTCTGTTCTGTGCAAAAACTCAGGAGAATGAGTTCTTTTCTCAGATGAAGAACTTCCTACATCTGTAACCATCGCCTTCTTCTTCACATCAACCTGAGCTACCAGCTTTGCCATCAGCTTCTTCAACATATTTGTTTCCTTCATCTACACATCATGTACCCGTCGGATATACTCCAATTGTGCATCAAGCTTCACATCTATGAGCCGTCCGACTATATCCTCTATATCGTTGCTCAACACCTTATATTTCTCCTCAATGGCCTCATGTGCCTGCACATGAGGCCGCTCAAATTAATGCTTCACCTCCTGGGCAATATCGTTGATGTGTCCCTCTAGCGCTTTCATCCATGTGCTATCCACCATGGTTTTGTTGCCGAGAATGGACCTGTTCTAATACCAATTGTCACAGCCTCCAACTTACAGAAGAATTTGGAAGTAATTTTCTATTGAATTATGGAAACAAAATAGCAAAAGGAAAGGGAATATTGAGTAGAAATGAAGATATCAGAAGAAGAAGACTGAATGAGGTTTGATGGAAAGTAAGAACAGGGAGAAAATAAGAAAGCTAATTTCAGCTGAGCCAAGCCATTATTCAGATCTTCTCCTCCATAATCTCCTCTGTATAAAGGTATTAGCTAACAGAATCTGTTCCAATTATCTAGTGGTTTTCACAGCTTCTCCATAACTTCTCCCCAAATTGGTTAAGTCATTGGAAGATATTTATTAAAGCTGGTGTACAAAGGTTTACTGAACAATAGCACAAATTCTATTTTTGACCATGCCTAATTGGGCTGCTCATAACACAATTTATGGATTTTCATGCTTTAAACAGTGGGTATTTGATGATGGTTTAATCTAATAAGCCCAAATAATATATTGGGCCTATTTTAGCCCTATGAGGTTGAATAGAACACTCAATATTCTTACCTCATTTATTGGCATTAAAGGTGTCACAAAAAAGCTAAGTTATACACAAATACTACTAGGGTTATTCACGAATAAATACAAAGTATATATATATTAGTATTCATTCATTCGCATACAGTATTCATACAGTTGACTATTTTAGACATTGGAGAGTTTTCCATGGGACTTCCCTGGGCTTGTTTTACAGATCGCGACCAAGGGAATTGTGGTGCAACTGAATCAGTTTTGAGGTGCATCAATTGGCACACCCTGTGGGACTAATTATGTCAGATTTTAAGTTACTTGTTTTATGTCCACCTCTATGACTACTCGAAGGAGTGAGATGTTGAGGATCAAGGGAACAGGCACTGGTGAAGAAATACAATCCCCATATAGAAGAAAGAGAAAGATAGTCATTTCTTTGACCTCACAGAATGTTGAGATGAACAGGTGAAAGTCTTGATAAGACTTAGTTTGGCACCTGTCGAGGTTCTCAAGCTGAGGTAGCCCGCTGTAGAATCCCCCAATCGCCTCTCACAATGAGATGGATGGGCGCTTTACGGAAGTTCTGGTGATTCCTACATCAAGTCTTATGAACAAACTGTTCAGGAAAATCGGGGTACAGGAGAAGAAAGAACAGTTGATTCACAGGCAGATTTACTGTATGTGGCACAAATGCTAGTGGTTACAGGGGTCATCGAGGGGTATGGTTCTCTCGACGGTTATGGAAGTACTGGTGAGGCTTCTCAACCCATGTTGGGAATCCCATATCTTGAATATTCCGAGAAGGTGGTTTAACCACGACCAAAACCTTCATTTCTGGATTACACTCAAAGGATAGTTTATTCGATGCCATCTTTGATGTCAGTAGTCTCAACAACTACTTTCCCTGGATTCAAAATTGGATATGGAATGGTGTTTTCCATAGGAATCCAAGGATATAGTGGTTCAGGACCACACAATCTCTCGTCTGGTCAGGGACCTTTTGGCTTTTATGGACAAATTCTCATGTATCCTGAGGGCATGGGATCTTGGGCACACTCTAGTCACATGGGTTTTCGGTTTATGTAACAAAACCCATATAGAGAGGTTCGTTAAGTCCTGCATCTACTCAGGGATCAACCATTGGCAAGGCCGGGAGGAGATACTAGAGATTCATTGAGGAGAGAGTAGGTTAGGTTGATTGGGCCAATAGGACAAGTGGATAACCTCAACTCAATGGCCAGTGGAAATGATGCCACCAAAGGGGCTTCCCACGTATGGCGGAGATTCGGATCCTAGGGAGTTTATACAAACATTCCTAAGTCTCATGAATTCTTAAGGTTTCGACAAAATATTAACATGCAAGCTTGTCGGAAGCTATCTTCGAGACAAGGCTCAGGAGTGGTTCAAAACTTCCTAGGAGTTCTCTACATTCCTATAGAAACTTCAGTGAAGCTCTTTTGAGTCAATATTTCAAGAAGAAGAAATTTACAAAGACGTTGTTTGAATTTTACCAGACTAAGAAAAATGCCAGGGAGTCAACTGAGGCATATAATCACGAATATGTAGATGAAATTTAGGGAGCTGTGGAAAACATGGAGAATGAAGTAATTCATGGATACTTGATATGGATGCAAGATGTGAAGTTATACAATAATTTGACTATCAACACCCCTCGAACCCTCCAAAAGCTTCAGGAGGTTGTTTAGCAGTATTAGAATGTAGAGGAGGTGGCAAAAATAAAGAGAAAAATCTGGTTGAGAAACATGGGAAAGCTAATGATCCTCGTGGGAAGAAGTTGTTCGAAAGGGCTAGTCCAAGGTTTGATCTTCGGCGCAGCCTTCAACCATACATCGGGCCATATTCTAAGTACCCTCACCTATGAGGGATTCAGCCAGAGTAATGGCAACGAGAAGAGCAATGAACATGTGTTGCGATCATCACAAATATTGGTCATGATACGAATGAATATAGCCATTTATGGATGAACATTGAGAGATGTTTAAGAGAAGATCGACTTCAAGGCTCAAGACCTCGATGTGGGGATCGTGGGGCACCCCTGAATCCAAGGAATGAGCATACAACTTGGCAGCTGTACAGGAGGAATTTCTGGGATAATCGAGGCATAGCTAATAGAGGACCTCGATCTCAAGGTAAGGAAATATGGTAGAGATACTTCGTGATCAGCGTGCTGAAATCAGGATAATAGAAATAGGGATAACCTGATAATCCCTAGGGTGATTAATGTCATTAATGAGATTGTGGGGGAAAGGTATTTGAATATAGTTATAAAGGCGTATTCACATCACATTCTTTCTAGGGATCCACTGCATAAATGACTGCGAATATATGAGACTATAACTTTTTCAAAGGTAGATATGGTTCCGAACCAAACTCCACATACTGACCCAATGGTTATTTTCAGTTATTGGAAACTCATTGGTGAGAAGAGTTTTTATCGATGTTTGTAGTGGCATCCAGGTGATGTTTGAAAACTCATTTGATCAGTTGGATATAGGTCGCAACAACTTGAAAAAGTTAGCTTCGCCATTGTCGTGTTTCATGGGTAAAACAGTGTTTCCTGTAGGAGATAGCACCTTTTTGGTGTGAATAGCTGATGGAGATAGAGGGTGATGATATACTGTAACTGTGTGGTCATCGATGCATATTCACTACACAACGTGGTCCTTGGGAAACCATGGATGTGCAAGGCTCAGCTGTGTGGTCCCCCTATCATTTAATGATGAATTTTAACACAGATAAGGGGATAACTTCCATTCGAGGGGAGTATGTAATGGTTAAAAGTTATAGTTTGACAGCAATGAAAGGATTAAGAAAGGTGAGACATGTGGCCTCCATACATGGGGAAGTGGTTCAAACTGATACAGAACAGCTCTCCAATCAAGATTTAGGCATGGTTGTTGTAGGAAAGTTGATGCCTGAAGATGTTAAGTAAAAGCTAAGAACAATGCTCGATGGGTATGGTGATGTATTTTCTTGGAGTACTTCAGATCATACTGGGGTACCCTCAAAGTTGGCGGTTCATAGATTAAATATTGATCCCTCAATAAAGAAAGTTAAATAAAAGATAAGAGTATTTGCTCCAGAGAGTAGAGGCAATTAAAGTGGAGGTAGAGAAATTTCTTAAGACTGAGGTAATCGAGGAGGTTCTTCACCCACAATGGCTTGTTAATCAAGTAACGGTCCTAAAGCTTGATGGATCTTAGCGGATGTGCATTGACTTTATGGATTTAAATAAGTATTACCTTAAAGACAGCTATCCCCTACCGCCGAGAGATATAATGGAAGAAGCTATAGCAAGGTATCAAGTCCAGGCCTTCTTCGATGCTCACAAGGGATATCAACAGATATTTATGGGAGATGATGACAAGGAAAAAACTTCATTCATAACAGATGTGGGAAAATTTTGTTATAAGAAAATGTCATTTGGGCTTAAGAATGTGGGAACAACTTACCAACGGTTGGTGGATAAGTTATTCAAGAAGCAAATAAGCAGAAGTTTGGAGAAATATGTGAATGATATGGTAGTGAAGAGGAATAATTATGAGCAGTTTCTGGCAGATTTAAAAAGAAACATTTATGGAAGTTCAACAAAAGAACTTAAAATTGAATCCAGCCAAATGTGTGATTGGAGTAGGGGCTGGAAAAATCCTGGGATTTATGTTGTCTGAGAGAGGTATTGATGATAATCCTGAAAAGTTTGAGGCTTTGATAAGGATGAGGAGTCCACAGACGTTGAAGGATGTTCAAAAAGATATCGGGTCTCTGGAGGCCCTAAGTTAGTTCCTATCAAAGGGGGCAGAAAAGCACTTACCTTTCTTTGATATGCTGAAAAGAGCAAAGAAGTTTGAGTGGACTAAGAAATGCGAGGAGGCTTTCAAGAAGCTGAAGGAGCATCTTCGAGTCTTGCCGAGACTTATGAAACTGGAAAGGGACGAGGTGGTGTATCTTTATATCTCTTCTTCTCCTTTGGCTATTAGTGATGTGGTGCTGAAGGAAAAAGAGAAGAAGCATCATCCAATTTACTTTGTCAGTCAAGCATTGCAAGGGCACGAGACAAGATACACAGCCCTGGAGAGGTTGATTTTGGCGCTGGTCCATATAGCATGAAAGTTAAGTTCTTATTTCCAAGGGAACACCATAGTGTTTCTTACCAATCACCCAATCAGGCATATTCTTTTGAAACCGGAAGCTTTAGGCATAATGATGAAATGGTTTGTTGAACTAGGAGAGTATGATATTCAAGTTCAATCGAGAATGGAAATCAAGGCTCAAGCCCAAGCAGATTTTATGGTGGAAAACAAAAGCCTATTGATTTGGGTGAAGAAAATCAGAATAAAGAGGTTTGAAAGTTTTATGTGGGGTTCTTCGCACTCAGGAGGGAAGTGGACCAGGAGAGTTTCTAACTAGCCCAGAAAGAAAAGATTATCCTTATGTACTACGTTACACATTCAAAGACACCAATTCCAAGCTGAATTCAAAGCCTCAATTTTAGGACTTCGTCTAGATAGGGAGCTCAAGCATGAGAACTTGGAAATATTCAGTGACTCACAGATTGTAGTTCAACAAGTCAAGGGGAAGTATGCGGCTAGAGAACGTAGCTTGCAGTGATTTTTTGTGATGGTGAAACCTTTGCTAAAGGGATTTCAAACTTATATCCTAACACAGGTGCCAAGAGAGAAGAACCGTAAAGTAGATGCTTTGAGTAAGCTTTCTTCATTTGACCCTGGTGCTCAATCCTAGAAGCAGTTATTAATGGATACATTGAGTAAGCGTGGTTTCGACAAATAGGAGGTAACGGTTGTTGAAAACGGAGAGTCTTGGGAAACACCCATCATCAGTTACCTTCGAGATGGAATTCTACCAGAGGGGGCAGTTGAGGCAAGGAAGATAAGGCTGAAGGTTTTGAGATATGTGTTGCAGGATGGAGTTTTATATCAACGTGGTCAACTCCAGCCACTTTTTCGATGTGTCACTCCTTGTGAAGTTGAAAACCTAATTATGGAGGTTCATGAAGGAGTATGTGGAAGCTACTAGGAGGCTCGATAAGTTGTAAGAAGGCTCATTAGAGCTAGGTATTACTGTCATATTATGTTTGATGATGCCAACAAGTGCATCCAAGATTGCCATCAATGACAGAAACACACACCAATTACCCACATTCCTCAAGAGGAGATGATGAATATACATAGCTCGTGGGCATTTCATAAGTGGGGGATTGATCTTGTGGAACCTTTCCCAGAGGCCATAGGGCAGTTCAGGTACCTTATTTCTGCTATTGACTACTTTACAAAGTGGGTTGAAGCAGAGCCTTTGACGATTAGGAAGGGGAAGTCAGTAATCTCATTATGCTAGAAGAATATAATGCTATTATGAAGGGGAAGTCAGTAATATCATTATGTTTGAAGAACATAGTTTTTTGCATTAATATTCCTAGAACTATCATAACTAACAATGGGACGCAGTTCACCCATGATCCTTTCAAAGTATGGTGCACAGAGTACAAGATTCATCAAAAGGTGATGGCAGTATACCATGCCCAAGCGAATGGCCAAATCGAGGGTACCAACTGCACCATTGTGAATGGAATTCAAGCTAGGTTTGAGGGGTTGAAGGAAATTGGATACATGAGCTACCTAGTGTTATGTGGGCCGATCGGACAGCTGAATCTTCTATCACGAGAGAAATACTGTATGGATTGGTATATGGTTCTGAGGCTGTGATTCCTACAGAATTGGGGTACAAAGTCCAAGAGTGATAGTAGTTCCTGAAGAAGAAGTTAATGATGATAATCATCGTATGGACCTCAAACTAGTGGAAGAAAAACAAGTGAAAGAGTTAGCATCCCTTCATGAGGCTAAGGTGAAGGAGAAGGTTAAGAGCTATTATGGAAAGAGAGTTTGAAAGATCAAGTTTGTTCCTGGAGATCTTGACATGAGGAAAAATGAAAAGGAGTCGCATGAGCCTGATGGAAAATATCTCTGAATTGGGAAGGTTCTTACAGAGTTATTGAAGCATATTCGGGAGGTAGGCTAATTCTGAGGCGATGAAATTGTCAATCTCTGCATGTATCATCAGCTCAAGGAAAACTTGCCATGGACCCAAAAATCTGGATATAGCTTACCGAAGAATAGATCTAGGTAATGGACAATGTATGCCATGAACTGCATCAAACGCCAGTCCTTTGTACCCGAATTATTTAGCGAGTTTTTTACGCCCTGCATTGCACTACTTGTAATCATTGTCTCAAATTTGTACGCTATGAACTGTGATTGATTGAATAAAAATGGTTCGCCATGCACTGCATTTAAAATTGCAAGCTTAACGCTGTGACCAGGTTTCAAATTGCAAGTGAGGCACTGCAATCTTTTACATAGTACGCAAGACGCTACAAATTATTTTTACATTGCAAGCGAGCAGCTACAAATTATATTTACATTGTAAGGGAGATGGTGCAAATGATTACATTGCTAGCGAGACGCTGCAATCTTTTTTGACGCAAGCGAAACACTGCATATATTTACATAGCATGTGAAACACTACTATTATTGTATGTGAAATGGTGCAAGAGCTTTAACAACGCATGTTGAATGTGCTACTACTTAGTACTCAAACTTTGCTTATGTCCAACATTATTAAGCTAGGTGCACATCTCGATAGTCTTTAGACTCGAGCATGTTATTGAAGAGGAAAAAAATCATAGTAAAATAAAATATGAGTTTTATAAATATTATATATTATAACTTTAACGAATATACAACAGTATATCAACAACCGCTAAGGGTTTTAAGGAACTAAATTCCCTAGCTTTTCTTCTAACTCCTCAACTTCTTCAATCTTAACGCCTATTGACCGTTGAAAGTCATGAGTTTGTTTCGGGGTGCTCAAAAGGATTAAAAGTGGCCCGGGTACGAGGATGCTTCAAACTGAGATCTACTCGGTCGTTATCCTCTAGCTCAACAATTCGAGAACCATCAAATTTGCGATCATTGACTTTACTTGGTCTTTCTCGTATTCTTATGGAATTTCCTGAGTCCTCAAGGATCTATGAGTACCAGCATTCTTCCTAACCCTCGAAGTACCTACAGTAGACACTCTCGAACCCCCGATATAAATACTTATTGAAGGAAAAAACCTTTTCCATTCTCTTATTGTATCGTACACCTATTTTTCATGGATAGTTCCCTCGGTGAACACCTTGCGCTTAAGGACCCAATTGTCTGCTGCTTTAAGTAGAAAGCCAAGAATACCGTAAATAATCTTAGGTAAGAGAACACCATGATATAGCATGTGAGCTCGAAGACTCTTGGCATAAACCATGATGGTTTAGTTTAGCTTCTTTGTATTCCTCGAGTCGAGGGTTCTCAATATCTAAGGACTCACATAGCTTGGTATTTTCACCTAGGGTTTCATTCAATCTACTATTCTGTTTTAGATTTATTTCATCCTGCCATACCACCTCGCAAACTCGAGCCTTAAATTTATAGGCTTCAGATCAGATGCTATTCATCAGCACCTTTATGCATGCGTTAACAATTGCATTTGACGTATTTGTTATTATGTTTTGTTTGGTCAATTTCTAGTTTTATTTAGGTTTACATTGCAAGGGGTTTAGATTACCATTGTTGGTTTTCTTATCTAAATCCCAAGTTTTATTACTTCACTGTGTCCTCACGAGTGCCTAGATCTTCTTTGGTGACTTTAATATTAGGTTTCGTGTGAGCACTTCAGCGTAGTTTGTAGAAGGCTATCCTCAAGGATGGTAGTAGATAGTAGAAGACCATTCTCAAGAATGGTAGAATACTAAAGGTCATGAGTAACAACGTGGTAGAAGATAGAAGGGTCAAAGAAGGAAAAAACAAAGGAGTGGAGGAATTGAGATCCGAGAGTAGTACAGAGTTTCTGGGAACGATCTTAGTAGAATCAGCATTTATGGGTTATACCATTGGATTCTTCTTCTCGATCATAAAATCGACTAAAAGAACTCTCAAATCGGATCAACGGTTTATTCGTAGAGTTGCAAACAAATTTTGAAAGGAGAATGACTGACCAGCCTCTTGCTAGGGATTTCCAGCACAAGGCAAAGCTTCGTGTCAAACCCCTCCAGCATAAACCAAACCTCCCAGCATGAGCCTTTTCTCCCAGCATGAGCCTTTTCTCCCAGCAGGAGCCGTTTAGGCCTGCACGGCCGTGCCATAGCCCCTTGGCACGAGCCGTTTGGTGCAACACGGCACGTGTCGCCCCGATCCTTTGTTTGGCTAAGTATGGACATAGATCGTGCCTTTTTATATGGTCTGTGTCATTACAACTCCCAAAATGTGAAGAGTAGCCTATGGGACACGAAGAACGACATGACCCATGTCGTTAAATGATTGGGAAATGCTTCTAGCTGAGGACCCGTTCCAAAAGACATGATGCGCAAGATCATAATTTAAAAGTGGGACACCAGCCAACCAGCGCAAGATTATGCTGGCTCACACGGCCCGTGTCAGCACAAGGCCACACGGCCTATGCCAGACGGACTGACTCATGTTAGCTCGGGGCTACATAGCCCGTGCCGGAGTATGCGGCCCGTTTTAGCACGGGAATAACCGGATAGCATGGCCCGTGTGAATTGGGGATGCTAGGATTGTTTGGACTATTTTGGGCTTTTTTCAAAGCCCAATTCCCTGCTTCTATATATAAGAGCCTTTAATCTTTTAGGGTTCACGAAGTAGGCATAATGTAACTTTTATTTCCCAAGTAGGTGGGAAGGAAGAGGAGAGTTCTCTCTCTCTCTCTGGAGTTCTTCTTCTCTTTTCCTTCTCAATTCCTTCTCTTTTTCTTTTCTTTTCTTTCTCTTGTTTTCCTAGATTCATGGAATTTAACTCAATATTTTCCATGGATATATTATTAGTGAGTAGTTAATTAACTTGGGGTTTGTATTTGTATTCACAAATTGATTTTTTTTGTGAGAAACCTTAGATCTACCTATTTCTATTTGTTTGTGATTATTATGTTAGTTTGTTCTTCATGTTCCTATTAATTGCATGATTTTCACAGTAAGATTGGTACACACCATAGTTTACTATCATGTTGGCGCACTTATTGATATCCCCCGGGGAAGGAAACCTAGGTGTTCTTAGGGTAACCATAGTTACGATCGACCATACAACTACTTAGCCAACGAGTTTGTCTGAAGGGTTACGGAGAGAGATAATGTTAGTAGCAAACTAGGGTTAGCATTACGCAACCCTAGAGTCATCGATAAGGTGCTTCACACTCTTTGCTTATATAAGCCTAGGGAGAAGCATTCGTGGTGTAGTGCATGTGACGGAATCGTACAAGGGAGATTTAGATCTGCACAGCAGGCAGGGCCATTGTTGTACTCCCAAAATTACGGAGGTGGCACCGATGGAAGATTACATGCACACCCTACATGGCATGTATGGGGAAGTTTCGAAAATCGACCATACCACATGTCATAAACACTAGAATAGGCTTATAGTTCCTGTATGTGATGGTATCGAGGATCAAAACAACATATATCATGTTACCCAAATACTCCCCAAGTGCTATTTTATACAGTTTATTCTCCTGTGATTTGCATGCTAGTAGTTGTTAGTAAAAACCGTCAAAAGCCTGTTTTAGCAATACTAACTATTCTTGGCACGTGATCGAATTGATGAACCGATCGTGGCTGTGTGTAATTAACTTTAGATTCCTAGCATCGCTGTGAACGACCCCAATTTTACCACCATCTACCCCATGAGTAGCATAGTAGTAGGAATGGGAGAAACAATAACGTCCTCCTCTCGGTTTATTTAGTAGATCTCCCATGATTTATTAATGACACCGGGAGGGGTGCCGCTGTCGGGGATGCTAGTTTAAAAGTTTAATTTTTAACTTGTATAGCTTGTTAGTTGAGTAGGTAGTGTTGTTTTCTTGTTTGTTTTTCGGAATAGGTATTTCTTGTGTTCTTGGCGTGAACCAAGAATCCTTGCTCTACTATTCCAAATTTTGTGTCTTTTCTTTGTTTTGATTTTAGTTGAGGAAAAAATGTGGAGAAGAGAGGCTCAAGGAATGAGATTTTGTAGGATATGTCATTGCAACCACCCTATGGAGTCTTGCTCTTGGAAGAGCGAATATGAGAGAGAGAGAGAGAGGTAGGAATTTTTTGTTCCCAAGGCCGATGGGATTGAGATTGGTATCCATATCATTACTCTCCCAATTTGGGGTTGAGTGGTAACCCGAATCCATGGTATGGATAAGTATTGGGAAACCAACTCTTTGGGTTAGATAGTTGCCCTCACCAACCTATACAATGCCCCAAATCCAATCCATGAGATTAGTTCCCAAATCGGATTATGGAGAAATTTTGCAAGTTGTATCTAATTTGACCAAGAATAGTGAGTTACTCCAATCACATTTACATAGCGACATTAGAGATTTGGGAACTCAACTCTTCTCAAGTATTGAGAAAGTTCAAGGGCAAGTGAGTGATTTGATTGAAAGGGTGATCCAACTAGAAACCTAATATTCCAAAAATGAACCATCCCTAGTTAAACTTGAGATTTTGGTTGATGAATCCAAAGGGGATGGAGAGTGATTTGTTGAGAGTGAAGAAGTCGAGGAAGGGATGATTATACTTAGTTCACCATATTACCTATTTTCACCCCAACCTCCACCTATAGAACCAACTCCCACATTTTTGAAACCCTTAGAGTATACCATAGAGAAGCCAATTGAATATGCTAAGCTTCCAAACCACCTATTTCCTCTAAGGTTGACTTCTCCTCTACTACATATTCCTTTTGGAAGATTGTTACCCCCACCTCTCCATTTTTTGTTACCTCTGGTGATGGGGTACAAACCCGCACCATATGGATAATAATAGGGTCGTGTCGATGACCTTAAATATAAGAAGCTTCTCGGAAGGCAACCCGAGATTTGAAAAATTAGATTAGCTTTTTTTTTCTTTGAAAATAAAAAATAAAATTTCTTACATTTTCCTCCCATTCTTACCCCAAACCGTTAGACACCACTACACTCCATCACCTAAACCACCACCAAAACTGTACACGAGTTGTTTCTTGGTGTGGATGTTGATTGATACTTGTTTAATGTGGATTTGTAGTGGATTGATTTGAGTTGCATGTTAGGGGTATATTTGAGGATATTGAGATTGGGGACAATGCAATAGGAAGTTGTGATTGCCTATCATTTTGTATACCTCCCCTTTTTTCATATCATGTTTCTTATTAGAGAAATATGTGTGTTGTAAGTGTGGGGGAGAAAGATATCCCATTGCACTATGTTGTAGATACTTAGTGTTTTTGTGTGTTTTTCTATCTTTTGTCTTTGGTTTTGAAATACTATTACACTCGATGTGCATGTTTATTATGTAGGAAAGCAAGCAACTGGGTTAGGAAGAGTCCAACTCATGGACCATGTAGACGTACAAGGTTCTTGAAGCTCAAAATGGTGGACGGAGAGGAGAACCAAACCCCCAAATTCATCGGGTGTGTAGACATACATGGCCTGTGAAGCTCACTTACTTTCCTACAACCAAATAACAATTTCTTCCCCACCACCAGAATACCATCCAAACCCATTTTCCTTCAAAACCAATGTGTCTCAATTCTTTATTCAATTTGTAGTGCATGATAGTGGTTGTGATTGAACTTTCTTAATTAGAGGTTAAGGATAGTTTATTGGGATGATGGTAGTATGCTCATTAAATTCCATGATTGTGCCAACAAGGGTAGATTTTAGTGTTCATTTTTCATTGTGAGTGCTCTCCTATTTCTTCCCTTGACATATGTTCTATGATTGTGTATATGCATTGAGGACAATGCAAGCTTAAGTGTGGGGGAAGATATTAGATAACACTTATGATTCTTAGTTATTTCTATGTAGTTAATAGCTCCTTTTAAGAGTATTTTGAAAATCTAAAAAATGAAATATATATATACCCTGCTAAGTCGAAGACCCGAAAGGGAGACTTGAGGAAAACTCTCGGCTAGGTCAAAAGACCTAGGAAAAAATGAGAGGCAAGGCCTGGCTAGGTAGAAAAACCCAAGAAAAAATGAAGGCTGGTGTGGAAAAATGTGAGTGATGAGATCAACATGTGTAAATGCTAGGATGAAAACCCAAAAGGGCTTATAGACAAAATGAGAGAAATTGGGAGAAAACAGGAACTTCAATGAAAACATCTCTTGAATTGTCATTGGCGGCTTCTTTAGGGGGAGTAGGTTTGGCTTCACACTTATAACATATACACTTTACCTTTTGTCAGATTGATTTCGGTGGACATGTTACTTTAGCATCTTCGGGGAGAGTGAGAGTTGTGAGATTCTTACAAACTTTGGGAGAACTAGGGTGGCTTGGGAATTAGATCTAATGTATTGGTTAACTTATCTTTGATGCTACTTTCCTCTTGGATTTTTGTTCTTTTTGTTTACTCGAGGACGAGTAAAGGTTGAAGTGTGGGGATTGATGTGCACCTTTATGCATGCGTTAACAATGCATTTGACGTATTTGTTATTATGTTTTGTTTGGTTGATTGCTAGTTTGATTTAGGGTTACATTACAAGGGTTTTAGAACACCTTTGTTGATTTTCTTATCTAAATCTCGAGTTTTGTAGACTTAATTGGATGTAATGGACACTATGTCCTCACGAGTGCCTAGATTTTCTTTTGGGAACTTATTAGTAGGTTTTTCGTGAGCACTTCGCCGTAGTTTGTAGAAGGCCATACGAAAGAGTGGTAGTACATATTAGAAGGCCATTATCAAGGATGGTAGAAGACTTAAGGCCATGAGTTAAAATGTGGTAGAAAATAGAAGGGTCAAAGAAGGAAGACAAATGAGCGGAGAAATTAATATCCGAGAGTTGTACAGAGTTTTTGAGAACAATACGAGAAGATTCAGCATTGATGGGTTGTACCATTGTAATTTTCTTTTCGATCACTATAAAATTGAATAAAAGAACTCTCAAATCATATCAGCGGTTTATTCGTAGCAGTGCAAACAAATTTTGGAAGGAGAAGGATTAGCCAGCCTCGTACTAGGGACCTGCAGCACGAGGCAAAGCCTCATTTCAAGCACCTCCAGCCCCAACCAATCCTCCAAGGATGAGCTGTTTCACCCAATAGGAACAATATTTGGCCAGCACGGCCATACCACAACCCCTTGGCACAAGCCGTTTGGTTCAACACGGCCTGTGTCACCCCAATTCTTTTTTAGGCTAAGTATGGACACGAACCGTGCCATTTTACACAATCCGTATCATTTCAACTCAAAAAATGTGAAGACCAGATGATGTGTACATATCATACCATCATTTTGGAGATCTTTTATACTCATTTTGGTAGGCTTTTGTCTTCGGATACTCTATTTTACCTTGAATTTCTATTATTAGAGTTAAGAGCAACTTTATCACTTTTGTCACTTGTAATAAGGATTCCGTAAGACGAGGTAATTGTTGAATATTTGAAGACCTTGAAGACTCCATTTTGAAGACCATCAAGACTTTTGAAAACCCGAAGAAGGGAAGAGGAGACAACTACATAAAGACCAAAGAGAAGAAGTCACTTGAGAGCAGAGTGATCTGGCCGTCGCGAGTCGCTACGGCCGTCTGCCCGGACTTACTTTTTGGGATTTTGTACTATAAATACTCATCACTTTTCTCTTTCTTCTCCAACTTTTCTCTCCCGATTTCAACAACAAAAAACCCTAGATTTCTTCCATTTTCTAACTTAGTTTCTTCTTGAATTCATGTTTGATTTTATTTTGTTAATTAGTATGAACTCTAGTAGCTAAAATCTTGGGAGAAATTTATTTGGTTTCCAAGCCCATGTCTTGAGATCTATTTATAAGCTATTTAGTGCTTTGTGGGAGGTCGTCACCGTACCTCTCAAAGATGATATTTATAAGCCCTTTTTCTTACTAAATACAACTAAGTAGATAGTATGGCAAGTCAGGGTCGTCCACTGAGAAGAGGGATGTTTCCAAGTATCTAAGCATGCAATGGTGAATATAGGCCTAGATATATACACACATAGATATATAAAAGCAAGTAAAGAGGGGGGTTTGGTTGGTTGGTTTCCTAGGTTATGAAAATAAAAACAACTAGACTAGAAAAGTTAAGAAACTATGCTAATCATGAAATAAACTAAGAAAAAGAGGGTAAAAACTACAAGTAACAAAGCATTGGGGCAATGGATATCAACTTCCGAACCTATTATCTATCCTTGAATCCACTACCTATTCATTACCTTAACTACATGTTGTGAAGATAAATCTCCCATTCCTCTTTGATAGTAGTTTACAAGAGTGAATTCAACATCTCTCGCTAAACCTCACTAATGACCCCTTTAGTCGTTCAACGCCTAAAGGTATCCCATTAATGGCATTAAGCT
>JAULKK010061129.1:0-18486 GCA_032355705.1 Rubia peregrina
TTATGAACTTAGATCAATAGTGTATTGATCATGTTGGAACACACATAAATGCTCTTGGCTACTCTCGTTGTATAAAAGCTGAATGCTGATTTTCTTCTATTAAATCTGTAAGCTGCTCAGCCAAAATGTCCATCTATATAAAGCCTTAGCAGCATCAATCTCTGTGTGAATAGAACTCCTTCTCCATAAAATATTATGATAACAATCAAATTCCTTGGAGATGGGAATTATCAAATTTAATCCCTTAAAGTAATGAATTAGAATGCTTCATCCATACCTTAACTATACCCGAAATCTCATCTCAATCACATTTCATAAATCTAATCAAATCTCACAAATATAGGAATTGATATATTCTGCAGCCAAATACAACTAGATGGAATATACACTTCTCGGATTCCACATCAACCTACCTTTCCTCGCAAATCATTCCAAAATTGATGTTACAACACAACATTCCATATTTGCATAATTTCCACAAATTGCCAACTTAAATAATTCTGGACTTTACAATCTCCCCCTTTAACATTTTGTGGACACATCAACCTTTTTGTATTTTCAAACCATCAACTATGCAAATAGAACAATCAGACCAATATGGATGTTGACACTAAATTTTAACTCCCCCCTGAATCTCACAACTCCAACCAATAAATAGACAATCATAAAGAAACAAAGTTTCAGGAAAAAAAATTTACCCCATGTTGGAACATCAATCTAACTAACTGTCAGAAATCCGAGAAAAAACACATTCTGCCAAGCAAATCAAATATCACAACTAGAATTACAACTTGCTCATAGCTTCTAGTTGGGCCCAATATAAAATCTAGAGAAACCAGAATCTAGAAATCCAAGAATTTCCAAATTCAAAAATACTCCCCCTTGGGACCATAATACAAGCCAAAGTCATAAAAATTCAGAAATGTCAAGCAAAAGATTTAAAAATTAATCATCAAGCTTCACTATTAGCATCCAACTTCTTTGATTCTTCTTCAAAAGCAGCAATCTGAACTTGAAGAGCTGCAATCTTTACTTTCGCAACCAACCTCTTGGCTTCCTTAACCTTCTTTGTTGTTGTTGCTGATGAAGTACCAGTTTCTGCCGGAGTCTAAGGAAGACCATTGATTTTTCTTGTAGAGAATGTTCTAGAGTTTGCCTGGAAGATACATCATCTTCTTTTACAGCTACATTCCCTGCTTTGGCTAGTTCTGTGATAATACAAGGGTGTGGAAGAGAATTCTTCTTCTTGGAAGATACAACCTAGAATAAAATGTTTTCCTGAATAATCCAGCCTAGGTTCAATGGAATCTTCTTCCAAATGCAATAGAGAAGCTTGGTCATTTCTCTAGTCATGGCTGAGGTATTTGTTGAAGGCAAGAGACAGAAATACCTTCTGGTTAGACTTGACATTGAAGCATTGCCTTGTGCAAGCCACTGGGAAACCATCCCTCCGGAAATCTCATGCAACATCTGATCATTTGTCAGCTCCAGGTCTTTTGCATATGGTTCAGAAAACACAAGGGTGGTCAAACCAATAATCTCATTGATTTTCTCACCAGAAAAACAATTACTTTGCCACGAACAAAGGTCCACCCAAACCATTCAGACTCAACATCTAAGTTCTCTGCTATAACATTGGCATTTAACACCTGAACCAGCCCCTTGTTGTATTCCTTGTAACCCGTGGCAAAAGTAGAATATCCCAGAAGTTTTAGAAATAATGTAAAGTCACTTGCCTTATAAGTCTCCAAATCCAATGACCTTTCTGAGATGATATCTCTTTCATTGATCACATGCAACTTTCCTGACAATTGGCATCATAAAAATCTTCATTCAGAGCATTCCTTGAAGATGGTGCTTTCCTTGAGCTCTGCCCAACTTCCTTCTTCACTCTCTTCTTTTTCTTTTCAGGCTGACTTGAATCTTCTGTAGCCTCAACCACTTTCCTCTTGGATCTCCTTGTTTGAACAAAGTCATCCAACACTTCATCACTGGAGAAAGCAAGTTTTTGTTCTTGTATGTTCCTATGTTGGAACATCCTCCACTTCAATCACTTCAACTTCCTCATTATCTTGCTGGCCTGATGTTGGAACATCACCAAGGCCAGGTTCAGTTGCTTCAACCTCCTATTTCTCTACAACATGCTGATATGATGTTGGAACATCATCAGCATCAACCTCATCAACATTAGTCTCATCTCCCCTTGTCTCCATCTTAGGAGTGAGAACATGAGTTTCCTCAGCTACAACCTGATCATTAACAGGTCCTCCACCTTGGTAATAATATTCTTCAGTAACAAACTATGTTATTTGATTATCAGTTTCTTCATGAATTTCCACATCTACTACATCTCCCCCTACATCCTCAGTTTGTGTTGGAACATTACCAGCACCCCCGGTTTCCAAATCATCTTCATCAGAATCAATATTTGGAGTATTTGGAGTATAAACTTCCAGTGCTTTGTAACTAGCAGAGCTTGACACACTTAAATCCTCAGGCCACTCATTTAAACTCCTCACTTTGTGCCTTCTCAACCCAGAGACTCTAGTAAAAACATATATAACTTTTTTCCTTCATGTTCTAAACATGCAACCTCAGTTAACGTAGGGTTCTAGTCCTCCATATATTGAATATCTCCAACAATACCTTTGAGTAAATGACTTAAATCATACCCATTGATTATCCCGAACAGAGACTTAAAATCCCTTAGGTTGACCCTCTTATCATGCTTCTTGTAATATTCAATAAAATCATCAAAATATTTAAACCAATGACCGTTAAAACTGAAGGATTTTTCCCTCAAAAACTCAGGTTCCGAAATTAGAGCATTCTCTGGCCGACCTGAAGACACCACCTCTACCCTGGCTCTTGAGTCCCTTCTGAGGGTTCCAACATCGTGCTCTCTATAATTTTTATCTCTTTGTCAGGCTCTCCAAACAGCCTCTTGAACAAATTGCTTTTCTCCATACTGAGGTTTTTTGTTATAAGACAAGTAGGTTTCTGAGAGTTCTGATTGACTTACAGTTCTTAGCTGCAAGGGTTTTACGAAAAATCCGAGCTCAGTCTTAAGAGAATGGCAAGAAAATAGGGAGAGGGAGAGGTTGCGTGAAAGAGGTAAACTGAGAAGAAGAAGAAGGAAAGTTAAATTTTGAAAATTTTACATTCCTTTTCTCTATAACTGTACCTTGTTTTTCCTCTTTCCAAGGTAATAATTTCCTTTTGAACTACTCGTTGTCAGTTTCATCAAATCTTTCTCTCGCCTCATATTTTCTATATTCCAAAATGCTGAAATCCCTTCCATATTTTTGTACTTTTCTTTTTCTATTTTTTTGTGTTTTTAATTTTTCTGTACACAAAATAAATAAATAAATAAATAATTTTAAAAATATTGCCTCAAATATGGCATACACCTAAATGTTGCTTGAGTAGCTCAAAGGTGGTAGAATCCATTGATTTTATCTAAATATCAGCAAGGTGCCCTGATGTTGGAACATAGATCGCCATGACTTCCTTTCTCTCAAAAGATCTCGAATAAAATGGTGGCGTATATCAATGTGCTTGTTTGAAAACGCTAAACATGATTCTTCAAAATATCAATGGCACTTTTGTTGTGACATAGAATTTTCAGAGGTCCTTGATGAATTTCATAGTCTTTCAACATTTGTTTCATCCACAATAATTGTGCACAACAACTTCCAGCAGCAAGATATTCAGTCTCACCAGATGACATGGAAATAGAATTTTGTTTCTTACTATTCCAAGAAACAAAATTTGTGCTAATGTAGAAACATCCACATGTAGCGCTTTTACGATCATTTGCATTACTAGCTCAATCTGAATCATTGTACCCAATAAGAATAGAGTCTTGATTCTTAGAATACAAGATTCCATACTCAGAAGTCCCACTTACATATCGAATAATTCTTTTAACTGCAATCAGATGTGATTCCTTCGGATTTGCTTGAAATCTTGCACATACACCTACACTGAAACATATGTTTGGTCGACTAGCTGTCAAATACAGTAAACTCCCAATCATGATTTTGTACAATTTCTGATCAACTGTTACACCTTTTTCATCTTTCCCCATTTTTTTGTGGTTCTCATTGGAGTTCAAACTAGTCGAGAGTTGTTCAATCCAAACCTTTTCACCAAATTCATAGCATACTTACTCTAATTGATGAATAATCCATTCTTTTCTTGCTTCACTTGGAGTTCTAGAAAATAAGTGAGCTCACCAACCATATTCATCTCAAATTCATCCTGAATTAGCGTGACAAAATCCTGCACCATAGATTTTGAGGTAGAGCCAAACACAATATCATCAACATAAATTTGAGCAATTAATTTTTTTGATGATCTATCCAACACAAATAAAGTGTGATCTACCCCCCCCTGACGATAACCTTTCTTAATGAGAAAGGTTATCAGTCGCTCATGTCATGCTCTAGGTGCTTGTTTTAAACTATACAATGCTTTTTTGAGTCTATATCATTATGTGGATGGTGAGGGTCTTCAAAACCTTTAGGTTTCTTGGAATATACTTCTTCATTCACCACTCTATTTAGAAAAGCGCTTTTTACATGCATCTGGTACAAAGTAAAGTCCATAGTGCAAGAAATAGCAAGTAAGATCCGAATAAATTCTAACCTGGCAACTGGTGCAAATGTTTCATCAAATTCAACTCCTTCTACTTGAGTGTATCCTTGAGCCACCAGTCTTGCTTTTATTTCGAGTAATCTGACCATGAGCATTAGACTTGTTCTTGAAAATCCACTTGGTGTCAATAACAATTATCCCTTTCGGACGAAGAGATAGATACCATACACCATTCCGTTCAAATTGTCCAAGTTCCTCTTACATGGATGCAATCCAATATTCATTCAGAAGAACTTCTTTATAAAAAAATTTGTTCAATGAGAGAGATAAAATACAGTAATCCTGCGAGTTCCCCATAGTTTACTCGTGACAGTGAATGAGTTCTCTTTGTAATAGTTTCAGGTTCAACCTGTGTTGGAACATGAGTGTTGTGAATGGATGATCCAACATCAAAATCTTCAGGGTCACTAGGATTCTCTGTATCTTCTGGTGTTCCAACATAAACTTGTTGATTAGTCGAAGTGACTTGTGTTGGAACATGAACTGAGACTGGGTTTCTTCTCATTCTCCTGATACTTATTTACCATCTGAATCATAAACGATCACATTAATAGACTCCATAAAGGTATTAGTACAGAATTGTACACTCTGTAAGCATGACTATTCACTGAGTAACCCATAAATATTCCTTCATCATTGCGGGTTTCAAACTTTGCCAACTGTTCTCTATCTCTGAGAATGTAACACTTACTGCCAAAGACATGGAACTTCGAAACAGTTGGTTTTCTTCCTTTCCAAATCTCGCATGATGTCTTTTTAGTGAATGGAAAAAGGTGTGCCATGTATATCTTATAAATTATCGTGTTGATTGCTTATGGCCACCATTTTTTGTGAACATTTTTCTCAGCCAACATAACTCGAGTCATCTCCTGCAGGGTCCTATTTTTATTCTCAACTATATCGTTCTATTGAGGTGTGATAGGTGCTAAAAACTCATGTTAAATGCTGAGTTCATCATAGAAGTCACTAAAGTAGGAATTTTCAAATTATCTTCCATGGTCACTGCAAATTCTCACAATCTTCCAACTGGACTTCCCTTTTCTGTTTGTAATTTGATCACCAGACTTCCAAATACGTCCACAGTGTTATATTTTCCTTTGAGGAATGCCACCTAAGTGAATCTGGAAAAGTCATCAACACATACAAAAATATACTTCTTGTCAGTCACACTAGGTGTGTTGACAGGACCCATTAAATCCATGTGCAATAATTCAAGATTTCTTGATGTGGTAATATGTTGAACCAATGAATGAGGTGATCGAATCTATTTACCTTGTTGGCATGGTCCACACACTATTCCCTTTTGATTCGTGAGAGTAGGCATACCCCAAACTGCTTTAGAATTTGTAATATTCACCAGCGTTTTGTAGTTGATATGTTCGAGCTTCCTGTGCCACATGGTTCCTTCGTCTTCTTTAGAACTGAGGCATCTCACTTATTGTTACAATAAGTAGCAATTGTCTGAAGAACAAATTTCCAAGAGTACCTTATCCTCACCATAATTGACGATGCATTTATCTTTGTAAAATTCCACAGTCATATTATCATTGCATAACTGAGTGATACTTACCAGATTTGCTTTCAGATCTTCCACAAGCAGAACGCTCGAGAAAATTGGAAATCATTCAATCTGAAGTTCACCTTTACCAACAACTTGACTCTTGTTTCCGTCACCAAAAGTAACAAAACCACTATCATAAGGCTTAATATTTTTCAAGTAATCCTGGGTTCCAGTCATATGGCGAGAGAATCCACTATCAAATTACCACGAATCTCTAGAGTGTGTAATAGGAGATGTGTGAGCAGTCGGACAAGTAGTGGTACCATTAGGAATCTATACCTTCCTGATTAACTTGGATCTTTGATTATCGCCCATGTTGGAACATGCAGACAGTTGTCGTCCATTTATGATATCTTTGAGCAACTTTAGGCATTGTTTCTATATGTGACCTTGATAAGAGTAGTAGTGACACAGGATAGGTTTGTGACGTCATATCTTCATCACTTTCTTCTTCATGGCCCGTAGTTTCTCTTTGAAGTCGGTAATACCGTCTTCCATTCTGTCATAGCATATTCCTTGTCCATCTCCAAAATTTCTTCCCATGGTCAGTATATCATCTAGATTTTCCTTTCCAGTGTTCAGTTTTATGATTGCACCTTCAGCCGTATCAGTCATCTCAGTTGTCAAACTTAACTTCTATTTCAGTTGTTCAATCTCGATCTCAAGTTTTTCAACTAGATCTGCCAGTTCCATCTTTCTTTCAGCAAGTTGACTTTTCTCAGCTTTAAGACCTTTGTTAGCCTCAATCACTTTAAGCTACATCACATAAATGTTCTGGTATGCATTGTAGATGTATTCATTGTTCACTTCCTAACCATTATTATCACTTGAGGCATCACCACTAAGTTTTTCTGTGTCGGAACATATAGACTTCCCAGCTATCATCATGTTGGAACATGTACCAGATGTTTCACTCATGTCATTTATCTTTGCTCCAAAAGCTATGTAGTTGCTAGTGAGTTCATCTTCCTCCTACTATTATTCATCATCACTCCATGAGGTTACGTATGATCTCCCTTGCATTTTCCGTGTATTAACACATTCAGAAGGGATACACCCATACCCTTCACATTTTCTGCATTGTATCCTTCCAGCTACTTTGTCTCACCACTTTAATTTATTAAGAACTGTTAATTGGGTCGTTCAAATCGTGTTCCACGGTTATTTCTGAAATCATGTGTCTGGGGTGTATTTTCATTTTTCACCAGTTTTCTCTTGTGGTCTTCTATTCGCCAATTTCTTCAGCATTCTCAAAACATTCTTAGTGATTAATGCAAGTTCTTCAAGAACATCATCACTTTCACCATCATGGTTTGTCTTAGATGAAAAAGCCTTGAAAGCCAACTCTCTTGTGCTTTCTTTGTGGGTGGTTCTAGAGTCATCTCGTAGGTTTGCAGATATCTCATCAGTTCATCTAGTGTCATGTTAGACACATCTCTTGCTTCTTCAATGGCGGCAACTTTCATTGAGAATCTTTGAGGCAATGATTTCAGGGTCTTCTTCACCAGTTTTGCCTCCTTATAAGTTTTCCCAAAAGTTGATATGTTATGTTTGATACATCTCTTAGATTTTCATTAAATACTTCAATGGTCTCATCTTCTTCCATTTTCAGTTCTTCAAATATCGTGGCCAACATTTGAAGCTTGGATTCTCGTACCCGACTTGGTCCCTCGTGAACTATTTGTAGAATATCTCAAGCATTATTTGCCTGATAACACATGGAGATGATTTTAAACTGACTTTCATCCACTATAACTCATCTGGAGTCAAAGTTGACTTATTTTTTAGTTTCTTCTTCTTCGCACTTGATTCCCCTTCCTTTTCTTTTGAGCTATTTTCTCCATCCTCTGTTGGGTGACTCCATTCAGTTTTCACAAAGTGTCATGCTAATTCATCAAGTGATTTGATAAACACTCTCATGTGACTTCCAATAATTGTAATTTGTTCCTTCCAACAGTGGTGGCCGAGAGACTGAAGCTCCTTCTTTGGTAGCCATGGTAAAACTGGATCACACTTTCCTTGACACAACCAAGGCAAGAGTAAGTAACTTAGCTCTGATACCAATTGAAATTTTGGTTCACTTAAATTTATCTATCATATCAACTATGTTCCAACATATACTATCTAACCAAGTATGTAAAGAAATGTAAAACACAAACACAAGACTTGGTTACGCAGTTTGGTGAAAATCACTTACCAATTCAGAATAAATCCACTAATCACAAAGATATAGTACAATGTCATACAACTATACTTATCTTTTCTAATTACAACATGTGAATTTTGCAAACTCCCCTTGCTACCGATCCGTCTTATTCAGACTCACTATGACCTTGATACTCATCAACGCTGGATCTCCTCCTCCTGAGAAATTAAGGCATCCGATTCTGAACTTAGATCAACAGTTTATTGATCGTGTTGGAACACATATAAATGCTCTTGGCTACTCTCGATGTATAAAATCCGAATGCAGATTTTCTTCTGTTAAATTTATAAGTAGCTAAGCCAGAATGTCCATCTATATAAAGCCTTCGCACACATCAATCTCTATGCGAATAGAACTTCTTCTGCATAAAATATTCTGATAACAATCAAATTCCTTGGAGATAGGAATTATCAAATTTAATCCCTTGAAGTAAGGAATTAGAATAATCCATCCATATCTTAACTATACCCAAAATCTGATATCAATCCACATTACATAAATTTAATCTAATCTCATAAATATAGGACTTGATATATTCTGCAATCAAATACAACTGGATGGAATATACTTCTCGGATTCCACATCAACCTACCTTTTTTTTTCTCAAAAATCATTCCAAAATCGATGTTATAACACAACATTCCATATTTGCATAATTTTCAGAAATTACTAACTTAAATAATTATGGACTTTAAAAATCCAAACCCAAGAGTTGAACACTTAGGGGAACCCGACCTTATATTCACTGATGCAAAATGTGATCGTATCAAAGCCCCACTCCAATGGACCATAATTGGAAAATTTGCGAGGATTAGGCTGCTCATGAAGAAACTCATAAGGGACTTTCAGACTACAAGTTTTAAAGGGGGAAACCGATATCAAACTTCTGAATAAGCGCCAAGTCATAATCCACTTCAATCTGCCAGATTGTTACTATGGATATCGGCTCCATGAGATCTAAAATTTTGGAGCCTATTCAATTTGTTTGACAAAAAGAACTCTGGACGTCAATCCCAATGCTAACTCTCCAATCGTCTCAGTATAGGTTTCTCTCTATGGTCTACCCCAACAGTTTTTTGATCAATGGGCAATGATGACAATAGGTAGCTTAATCAGGACTCCGATCAAGTAAAACAAAACATCAGATAGAGCAGATTTAGCAGCTACTATATCAGAGTTATCATTCAGTTATAAGAATGAACATTTGTGTATAGAACGCTAGGGTTGTAGGAAATAAAGCCACATAGATAAGAAATAGGGACATTAAGAAAAGACATAATATACTATTTTTTTCATATATTGAACCAATGATCAATTCTGATTCAATTCAAAATAGGGATATATACAAATATAACCCTATATACTTCAATAAGCGCACATATAACCCTGAGATAATTTGAAATACAAAAACAACCCTAACTACTTTAGGTGAGTGCAAATATAACCCTAAAGACTATATTCCAGCATTGATTGACCATTTCCAGCCATTGACCAACCAGAAATGACCAAAATGCCCATTCAGCCTAATACAAAAACTTGAAAGACAAAAATATCCATTGCCCTGCCGTTGTCCTGCCACCACCACCATTGCTCCACCACTCTCGTCGCCGCACCGACCACCAAACCACCCATTCACTGCGAAACCCCCTGAACCATGAGCCATATGTATAATTTTTTGGATGCGAGCCATACAATGTGAGCCATAAGTGCAAAATTGTGGTGTGAGCCATCAGATGCAAGCCACAAGTACATAATTGAGATGCAAACCATGCGATCCAAGCCACCGCTTGCCGGAACTTCACCGGAACTTTGTCGGAGTTTGGTTGGAATCTAATCAGAATCTAAACCACCGCCAGAAAATCATCGGACCACTGCAAAAAAATTGCCAGCCGCCAGACCATCGCCGACGGCCGTTGCCCTACCACCACTTATTCTTATTATTTTAAAAAATTTAAAAATTAACTTCTTATTAAAATCTATTTATTTTTTATTTTTAATACATTTTGTATTTATAAGCTAAAAATATATGGCGTATACAGTAAAATACATGGTATACAGTCCACTTTTTAGACTTATATTGATCCAACTTTGACCATTTTATTCTATTATTATATACTATTTTCATCCCAACTAAACTTGCACATAATTATTTTTTTTTTATTTTTTTTTATTTTTTTCACGGTTTTCAATAAATATGTTTGATAGTATATTTATATATATATATATATATATATATATATATATATTTGTGTGTGCAACTACGTAAAATAAAGGCACATAAAAAGTTAACATTAGAAACTACATATGACGATGAATCTAACTGTATCTCATATGATAATTTTATTGTTCATATGTGTTAGAATAGGTCAACATGATGACTAGATTAGGTGATTCTAGCATATATTCTAGGGTTAGAGTCATATTGTAACTCAACCTCTTGATGCATTGTACTGTACATATTGTTGATCATTTTATCAAATCCATCATCGGGGAATTTACCCTTTCATTGTATCAGAGCACTGTTAGTATCCTACCTCCTTCTTTCTAATTTAGTTTTAAAAAATTTCTTTCTCTTTAAAATATATTCCCGCCAATGGCTCTGATAAGATTCATGTCCCAATTCATCCTCACCAGATCATCCCTCCTCTTATCCGAACCGATTCTCAGTCTCCCGACCCTTCTTCAACATTGACACCATTCTCTAGTATTCTATCTATTCAAATGTGTTCTCCGATGTTCATATCTCTTATTTTCCGGTGAACCAATCTCCGCTTTGAAGGTGTACATATCTCCTACATATCTGGCATCTTCGACCGATCTCTTCCATTATCTCCAGCGTAACCTCCAGCAGTGCATGTTGAAGTGTTCAGTTCAGCGTCAGTCGCTGGTGATTTTTTCCGATCCGCATGTGTTATTCACGCACCAACCCATTGAAGAATGCGTGTAGTCCTCACGTGCGTGGGAAGTGAACACGATTATTTTCAACGCGTGAACTCATGAGCTTGGTCAAGGTTGGGCGGCGTAGATTGTGTAATTTTTCTCCATTTCCTAGTGTTGTACTGAGCATTGTGTCCATAGATTTTCTTTTGTTTTCCCACTTTCTATTATGGCTCCCTTCGGGGGTATTTCTGAATTTAAGCACCATGACTCCAAGTGGATTGTAGACTCTCGAGCCACAAAACACATGGCATCGTCCCCCACTACTGTTGATCATGTGACAACCTATAATGGGCATGACTCTGTCATTGTTGGTAATGGTTCTCAACTCTCCATTACTCATATTGGTGATTCTTGAAATTCTAAATCTATATCTCTTTATGATGTGCTTATTGTGTCTGATATCAATAAAAAAGCTTTTTGATTAGAAAATCAACTCGGGATTTGAATTATGTTGTCTGCTTTGATGATCGCTCATTTATTATTCGGTGTAAAATAACTGGAGAAACTTTGGGTCTTGGTCATAGTGAAAATGGGTTTATGCTTTAGACTATGGTGCATCTGCCTTATTGTCTACCGTGGAATCAAATAAGTCGTATGCGTCTTTTGAAACCTAGCATGCTAGATTTGGCCATTTTCCGCATTCCGTTATTTCATGTTTTTGTGCTCTTGGATCCTTATTTGTCTCGTAGATTTTTCCTAAACCTACCCTTTGTGATGCACGTGAAAAGGCTAAATGAAAACTTTTATCTTTTCCTACAAATAATAAACGTGTTGCCAAGGTGCTTGACATAGTTCGTTGAGATTTATGGGGTTCGTCTCCTATTTTTATCTATTTATGGGTTTTCCTAATATGCTATTTTCATTGATGTTCATTCTCGGCTTTCATGGTGTTACCCACTATGTCGCAAATATGATTTATGGTATGTTTATAGCCAATTTGAGGCTTTTGTGGGGAATTTGTTCTCTTCCACCATTAAGGTGTTTTAGAGTGATGGAGGAACCGAGTTCGTAAATGGTCACTTATGTTCTCATTTTCAGACAAAGGATATTCATCGTCAGATTTCTTTCCCATATACTCCTGAGGAGAACAGTCGGGCAGAGAGCTTAAGTACTGCCACATTATTGAGATGGGTTTGTCTATATAGTACTACTCATATGTCCCTCTCTCCCACTGGTCTGACGCTTTTGCTAGGACTACTTATACTATCAATCGGTTTCCCACTCATGTTCTTGGTTGGCAATCACCATTTGAAATTGTTAATGGTCGGGTTCCCATATACAACAATTTTCATGCATTTGGTTATCGGGTCTTCCCCTTCATTTACCCGTACACCGACCACAAGTTGCCTCCCCACAGTATTTTGTGAGTATTTATTGGCTATAACTCGCAGTATAAAGGTTTTCGGTGCTCCGATCCTTCTACCAGCAAAATCTACATCACTCAACATGCTGGGTATCAAGAGACATGTTTTCCTTCACCCCATCCATTCCTTTGGCAATCGGTTCTCCACCTTCATTATTAGATGTTTATGTCTTTCTTGATCATGAGTTGGATTCAGCATCTTCTTTTCCCATGACTGCATTTGCATCACCTCTGGCACCTTGCTTCATATATTCTACAGAGTCAGACTAGGTAGTGGTCGACCCGAATTGCCTCACTCCGTCTGTCTCGCCGCCAGCCTGTTCACTGGGGAGGCCCGACCCTTATTGTCGAGGATACACCCGTGACCTCCCCTCCTCTATCCCACCTCCACCGAATGACTACTCGGTCAGCATCTGGTACTATCCAGTGGCGTGATTATTCAGAAATTTTCACCTACGGTCTTCTCGCTTATAAGGAACTTACAGGCTATTGCTAACCCTTCAGGATCCATATTGGATTCTCAGCTATGGATGATAAGATTTCATCCCTTTGTGGCCAGCTTACTTGGGATTTGGTTCCGCACTCGTTAGATGTCAGCATTGTTGGCTTCAAGTGAGTCTATCAGCTGAAGTATCATCTTGATGGTACAACTGATCGATATAAGACACGTTTGGTGGCTCTAAGGTTCTCTCTGATTCCAGGTTTTAACTTTGATCATACTTTTAACCCCGTGTTCAAAGCCTCTACTGTTCATATCGTTCTTGCTATTGCCACCATGTGATCTTGGCTAATTCATCACCTAGATATCGAGAATGCTTTTCTCAACACGTTCTTGATTCTCCAGTTTATATGGTGCAACTAATCGACTACAAGGCCTCGCTTCATCGTGGCAATCTTTGTCTCTTGCAAAAGGATAGTAATGGTTTGAAACAAGCTTCTCGGGTATGGCTCCAGCGGTTTAGCACCTACTTGCTTCAGTTTGGTTTTCAATGTAGCTCAGCTGACACTCCCTTATTTGTTTTATCTCAGGAATCTTCATTGTTGTATTTTCTCGTTTATGAGGACTACATCATTCTCACCAGCAATAACTCAAAATTTCTTGGCCGGTTCATTGATAACACTCATCGGGAGTTTTCCATTAAGGACTTGGATGTCCTTCATTACTTTCATGGCCTAGAAGTTTCACCTACTGCCTCGAGTTTTTTTCTTCATTAAGCTAAGCATTCCCGTGATATTCTCACACTTGTCGGGTTGTCTGATGCAGCTTTAGTCTTCACTGTATTTGTGCCCAGTTCTTAGCTTCACAGAAGCACTAGTCCTTCTTTCAAGAACATGACTATCTATTAGTCATAGGTCGGGGCTCTTCAGTATCATACTATTACCCATCCATAATTAGCCTTTCAGGCTAACTCTGTCAGCCGGTATCATCAAAAAACTTGGGGTGATAGTTTTGCAACTGTCACTCAAATTCTTTGTTGTGTACGGGGTATGCTGCACTTTGGACTCGCTTTTTGCTCCACCAACTCTTATAAGGCATGGAGCTATTGTGATGTTGATTGGGCTTGGTGCCTTGAGACTTAATGATCCCCTTATGGCTATTATTTCTTTCTTGGAGAAAATATTTTTTTGGAGTGCCAAGAAGGGGCCCACTATTTCTCGCTCCAGCACCGAGTCTGCGTTCCAGGCTCTAGTTGACACGCCTTCTGAGGTGGTTTTTCTGACTCATCTTCTGTGAGATCTTTGTGTCTTGTTCTCTGGTTCTCCACTTCTGTTATGCAACAAAAAAGTAGTGCAATATTTTTGGCTTAGAATCTGGTGGCTCACAAGCAAGCAAAGCACATCGACATCGACTGCCACTTTGCTTGGTAAATGGTTGTGGATGGCAAGCTACCCATCAGTCATGTTCTTACTTCCCTTCAGATTGCAGACATCTTCACCAAGGATCTCTCTAGCTCATTTGCTCTTTGAGTTCTTCATATCCAAGCTTTGCATCACTGAGAATTTGACGTTTCGCTTGAGGAGGGGTGTTAGAATAAGTCAACCTGATGAATAGATTAGGTGATTCCAGTAGATTTTCTAGGGTTAGAGTTCTAATATAACTCAACCTCTAGATGCATTGTACTCTATATATTGCTGATCATTTTATGAAATCCATCATCGAGGAATTTACTCTTTAAATATTTCTATTCAAATTTGTGGTCAAAGTTCGACAACTTTGACTAAAAAAATATTTTGTGCAGATTTTATTGGGACAGAGGTAGTATACAAGATTATTATCGAGTAATATATTATTATATTCGTTGTAATATGTATATTAAAATATTTTTTAAAGAATCTTTTCACACACCATATTAATGGTTAAATAGACACCAATGAGAAGTCAAATCTCTCTCTCTCTTCGTCTTCGTCCTCCACAATCTCCGTTTATATCTTTCACAATTTCTAAGGTTTTTGCTGATGCCGTTATGATGGCAGAGCTAGAGAGAGCTCCCACATTCTCCTACTCCCAAATGTTAAACAGAACCCTCATTGATGCCTTATCAAAATCGACCAGAGCTCCATTCAATCAAAAACCGAGAGTTGAACACCTAGGGGAACCGTGCCTAAAATTCACTAATGCAAAATGTGATCGTCTCGAAGCCCCACTCTGATAAACCTTAATTGGAATATTTTCGATGAGTGGGTCGTAAATGGAGAAATTTAGAAGGGACTTTCAATCTATAGGTTTTAAAGGGAAACCCGATATCAATTTCATGGATAATGGCCAAGTCTTAATCCGCTTCAATCTGCCAGATGATTACTACAGATGCTCGTGCCACAAGATCTATAATTTTGGAGCCTATTCAATTCTTATGACAAAATGGACTCCGAACATCGTTCTCAGCGCCGACTTGCCAATCATCCCAGTATGGGTTTCTCTCTATAGTCTACCCCAGTAATTTTTTATATCAATGGGCGATAATGTCAATAGGTAGCTTGGTCGGGAGTTCGATCAAAGTTATAAGGCCACACTCAATTAAACAAAGCCTTGCACAGCATATGTATGCATAGAAATAGATCACTTTTCCATTTCATGAAAGGGTTTGGATTAAATTTAGGGGAACTGGATTCTCTCACTATGTTGATTACGATGAAATTCCAGTATACTGTTCCAAGTGCTTGAAATTAGGTCACGTTGCCTCGACCTGCAGGTTTGAACCCACTCGATTATCACTAAATTCCTGAAGGCCAAAGGATAACCTACCTAATGACAAGGCAACAAGTAAGATGCTTCCCCCCATTCAAGAACAGATACGGATGACAGGTAAAGGGGGGAATTCTTCTTCCTCTGGCATTTCCCTAACTGAGAAAGTTTATGTACCTGTTTTGAGGAACGAAACTGATAATGCTCTGCAGGTATCACCCAAGTCCAAATTCAGTTTCAAAAGATCTTAGAAGATGCAGAAAAATTGGACAAATCCCAACCATTAGCAACATCCACAACCTCTGTTAAAAAGGTTCAAGTTTCATCTTCTCAGTTTAACCTTGTTGATACCAACCCTTTCTATCCTCCTCTTGTCGTTCTCATCAGGTCCAGTGAGTACCTAAGCCTACAAGACAGACAAACTAAGGTCAGGCAGGTGGACACAAGTTCATGCCTGATCCGACACTCCGGTTAGCCATATTTTCCATGTAGAGCGTATCTAGGTGAATAGTATGTTGATCATGAGATCTTGCTTTCCATGCACGTTTGATCCCCTTGTTATGCGTGTTTTGGGGGGCCGATGGGATGAGCTTTGTTCCATCACCCCACGTCTGTTATTCCCTTGACCCATCCTCGAATTTCTGTTATTTCCCTGATGGGCTAACTCTGTGACTTGGGCTTCCTCAGTTATTTCCTTTATGGACCGAATCCATAGCTACAGACCGATTAGGCTCGCACCCTGTCATGTCCAGAAAGGCCGAGTCCTTGTGACATGATTGATCTTCAAGAACACAAGCAGTGTCCCTGTGACTTGCTCTCTACATTTCCTCTGATCAAACACTTGGCACGAAAACTTGGGGGTTTTGAGATTTTGAACCATCAGGGGTATAACGACATCGTTTCGCTAGTGGAAGTTCAACGGTTACGCTACCTGTCTAAATGCTCATCACGTGTCCGCTCTTCGATGGTTTTTGCACGTGTGTTTTTTTAAATTATGCGTCTTCCCAGAGAAATTTTAATTACATCATTGTCATTTCCTTTCCCACGGTATACCTTGGTCTTGTCGCATTGTTATTTTTCAAATCCTCATTTCCTTTTCTCTTCTCCCATTCCTTCCTCACTTTCACTCTTCACTTCTTCGCTTCTGCTTTCCCGACGATCCCTTCTTCTTCTCCCGGTACCCTCTCTGTCTTGTTTTTTCCTTCTTTTATCGTTTTCTTTTCAAGTCGACGTGGTTTTCACCGTAAGTCCCCAAAGCAAGACTCGTAATGTGATACCACTAACCCTGAGTATCACTCGGCCTATGCTCTATTTGTGGTTGTGTTTAGCACTGGGAAAGTCAACTTTCACGATATAGGTGATCACGTCATGTTGCTTGGTGTTTTTCAGACTGTGTTGGATGCTTCCTGCCATATTATCATCGTATACCTAGAAACCCTTGGGCACTACTGTCTAAGGTCTCTGTTGTCTTCTTTTTTCTAGGTTGTTTTAGCCTTTTTGAGTTAGGATTAACCAATATTCCCCCAAATTCAATATGAGTCCTCCTGGGCTTTGAGGTCTAGTGTCGCCTCTTGCAAATTGAGCCATTTGTCATCTTGGTTTGCATTTTTTGTCACTCTGCCAGGATGCCTCTGACTGGACATTTTTGAAGTTTAAAAAAGGATAGGGTCAAGCTCCTGACCGATTTCCCCACTCGGATTGAGTGGAAACGGAGATTTGTTTTCGTGGATGAGACTCTGATCTTGGGCTTGACCAGGATCAGGAAAATTTTCTAGCCGGCCAAGAGAAAGGGCGGGATGCCTATCCCAGCGCCACCAAGATGGCTGCCATACAGCCCCTCATTTCATGTCTTGAGAAAGTGAGCGTGATATGTGATCTTGTCCTGCAGGATTCTGCACCGCGACTGTTGGGAGAGGGAGGCATTGAATGTTGTATTCTACATCCCTGTAGCAATGAAAATGGTAGGATGGTCTCATGAGTGAAAATTCTCTTTAATTATTTTTTCCAATATCAAAGGTTTTATATAAGTGACGTAGCAACTATTATTATAAAACCCGATACAAACTGTAGTTATCTATTATGTCAACATTTAATGCTGGAGAATGAAGTAGCTATTTTCAAGTAATAGGAGCTTTTCTTTCCTGCCAAAAATAATATGGTAGTAGTCATATACAAAACAACTGCTATGATTTTCCATCAATACCAAAAAAAATACTCTAGATGGGGTTATTCAATAAATAAATGCTATATTAATTGTAATTGTAGTGGTTTATAAATTTATAACTCCAAAGAAAAGAGAAAAAGCCTTGTGCGAGACCAAGAATTAATGTGCAATATTATGAAGTTTAATTATAGATGGGGTTCCAAATACAATTTTAAAAATTTTGTGAGAGGGAAGAGGGATCTGAGTGTAAATACCACTTTTTGGGGGGGCGATTTCCCACTTTAGCCACGTAATGGACTAATATGACTAAAATATCAGTTTTTAAAAATTTTCTGAAGTAGGATAGTCGAATTTTCAAAACTCAACTTCAAAGTCGAAATTTCAAAAATCGACTTTAAAGTCAAAATTT
>JAULKK010061234.1:0-18483 GCA_032355705.1 Rubia peregrina
AAAATCATACCATGGATGAATATTCGCAATATATCAAACTAACCATGAGGGAATGGTTGGTACGCGAGAGGATAATGAATTTGTAAAGAACTTGCTATATCAAAGGACTAATAGAGAATGTCAAAATACCGGTTAAGGCTAAACACGAGGTATCAAAGAGTGATTTATTTGTGAAATAATGGTTTGTTGAAAGTACCTTCAAGCCGAAAAAGAACCTATTCTAAAGCTTTAACAATCAAATGTATTGGTATGACTCAGGATCTTCCATACTTGCCGAGTAAGAGGGAAAGAGAAGAGCAACATTGGTTCATTTCAAATGTATTCAAATCTGACTTTCAGTCTTAAATTACATGGAATGGCTGCCACAAATCAAACACAATCCATCCAAATTCTAATTGTAATTTAATTAATCAAGAGCATATGATGGAAGGGATTGACTACTACTTGGGAAAGATTGAAGAATGAGCTTCATTTGTGTCATTTTCCATGCACGTGCTTGATGAAAACCCTCGTACTAAAGCAACATGAAGCAAGGAAATTGCACCGTGGGTGAATATTTGCAATATTCCGAACTAACCATGGGAAAGGTTGGTTTATGAGTGAGGATGGTACATTTGTGAAAAATATGTTTATCAAAGGACTAAAGGAGAATCTTCAAATACTGATTAAGATGTGTTTCAATGAGGGACCAATTGGTGAAAGCGAGGTTTATTGAATGTACCTTTAGGCATAAAAGTCCCCATCCTACAACTTTAACAATCGATGGCCTAGGTTTGTACCATGTTCCAAACACATGCTTGATAGAATAACACTCGTCCATAAGAAAAAAAATAAAAAGCAAGAAAATTATAACATGGATAAATATTCGCAATATCTCAAACTAACCATGAGAAAAGGGTTGGTATGCGAGAGGATAATGTATTTCTAAATAACCCGTTATATCAAAGGACTAATAGAGAATGTCCAAATATAGGTTAAGGCTAAACATGATGTATCAATGAGTGACTTATTGGTGAAATAAAGGTTGGTTGAAAGTACCTTTAAGCCGAAAAAGAACCCATTCTAAAGCTATAACAACGAAAGGTCTTTGTTTGACTTGGGATCTTCTATATTTGCCTGAGTAAGAGGAAAAGAGAAGAGCAACATTGGTCCATTTCAGATGTATTCAAATCCGAATTTTAGTCTTAATGAACATGGAATGGCTGCAAGAAATCAACCACAATCCATCCGAAATCCAAGTAAGTGTAATTTAATGAATCAAGAGCATATGATGGAAGAGATTGACTGCTACTTGGGAAAGACTGAAGATTGAGCTTCATTTGTATCATTTTCCAACCACGTACTTGATGAAAATCACTCGTGCTTAAGCAATATGAAGCAAGGAAATTGCACCGTTTGTTAATATTTGCAATATGCGGAACTAACCATGGGAAGGGTAGGTTAACGAGAGAGCATGATGCATTTGTGAAGAACCTATTTATCAAAGGTCTAAAGGAGAATATTCAAATACCGTTTAAGCTACAACATAATGTTTCAATGAGGGACTTATTGGTGAAAGGAAGGTTTACTGAATGTACCTTTAGGCATAAACGTCCTCGTCCTACAATTTTAACAATCGAAGGCCTAGGATAATATCATCTTACAAACACGTACTTGATAGAATAACATTCGTATATAAGAAATAAATAAGAAACAAGAAAATATTACCATGGATGAATATTCGCAATATCTCAAACTAACCATGAGATAAGGGTTGGTATGCGAGAGGATAATGTATTTCTAAAGAACCTGTTATATGAAAGGACTAATAGAGAATGTCCAAATACCGGTTAAGGCTAAACATGATGTATCAATGAGTGACTTATTTGTGAAATATAAGTAGGTTGAAATTACCTTCAGGACGAAAAAGAACCAATTCTAAAGTTTTAACAATCAAAGGTCTTGGTTTGACTCGGGATCTTCTATATTCGATTGAGTAAGAGGGAATGAGAAGAGAAGCATTGGTCCATTTCAGATGTATTCAAATCTGACTTTCGGCCTTAATGAACATGGAATGGCTTCCTGATAGTAAGAGTCCCGGTTATGATGGCTACTCCAGTCATTTTTTTAAAATCTTCATGGTATATAATTAGAGCTAGTGTGATCAAATCAGTTTTGGATTTCTTTGATGGGGGGGGGTCTGCCTGAAATGCTAAGTACCACTATCATTACCTTGCTGCCTAAAAAAGATCATCCTTAGGTTGCTTCTGATTATGGGGCCAATCCCATGCTGCTCAGTGTTATACAAGATCATAGAAAATGTAATCTGCACATAGCTTTGCTGTATTCTACCTAACATAATCAATCTGAACCAAGGGGATTTTTTGAAAGGAGACTCATTTCCCATAATGTAATGCTTACTCAAGAACTTCTTCACACTTATAAATGGAAGGATGGTCGTATGGATAGCTGCCTCATCAAAGTTGACATCCAAAAGGCATTTGACAATTTAAATTGGAATTTTCTGTTCAAGCTGCTAAAATACTTGAAATTTCCAAGTGCCTTTATTCAGTGGATTCAGAAATGTATTATGCCTGCTTCTTTCACCATTTCTCTCAATGGGGGCTACACTCAGGTTTTCAAAGGCAGGAGAGGAGTAAAGCAAGGTGATCCACTTTCACCTCTTTTTTTTATAGCTATGGAGTATTTTTCAAGGCTATTATCAAAGTCTTTTAGTAATAAGAAAATTGATTACCATGCCAGAGGCAAAAAAAAGTAGGTATTCAATGCCTATTATTTGTAGATGATCTCATGATTTTTCTGTAAAGCTAATGCTAAATCCCTCCATGGAGTTCTAGATTTACTTAATGAATTCAAAGAAACTGCTGGTCTGTCAATAAATTATGCTAAGTCACAGGTTTACTTCTCCAGGATAGAGGAATCCACAATTCACTCTTTATTGGGTATTCTTCAAATTCATATAGGGGTCTTTCCTGTATCTTATCTTGGACTTCCTATAATTGGCAGAAGCTGTAATGCTCAAACATGCCAAATTTTGGTGGAGAAAATCAGGAAAAGACTGCATATCTAGAAGGGTAGACCACATCTTATGCTGCTAGAATACAGTTGATCAATATAGTACTACTCAACATTACCAATTATTGGATTAGTGTATTCAAGCTTCCAGCAAGTGTCTATGATGACTTTGAGGCCTTATGCAGGAATTTTTTTATGGGGATATAAGGAAGGTGAAAGAGGACTGAAACCAGTGGCCAAAAAATAATGTGTGTTGTGAAGGAATGTGGTGGTGCAGGACTGAGGGATCCATTTCTCTGGGGCAAGAATTATTATGCAAGCAACTATGGGATATTCAAGAAGAGAAGACCAGCCTATGGATTAAGTGGATCCAAGAAGTGTAAATGAAAGGGCCAGCAATTCTGCAAACTTGTAAAGCAACAGGCCATGCTAGCTGCAGCTGGAAACATTTACTTAAGCTCAGGGATCAAATGCTGCCACTTCTCTGTCAATGCTTATCGGGTTCAAGTATTTTCAAGGTCTCTTTAGCATATGGTCTCCTACATGGCCAGAGGACTAAAAGAGCTTTTTATAGCACTATTTGGAGCAGAAAACTCTTACCAAAACAATCTTTCTTTCTATGGAGATTAGCTTTGGGAAGATTATCTACTCTAGATAGGTTGCACAGATTTGGTTTGTACATGAATCAGTCCACCTGCTCCTTATGTGGTCTACTTCCAAAAAACACTCAGCACCTATTTCTGGGATGTGTATATACAGTGCAGGTCTTGCAGAATTTGCACCTCCCTCAGTTCTACACACTAAGGCAGCTCAAGATATTTCTCTTTATTGGGCAGAAAAGGAAACACTCCACTTACTCCCACCTAGTTGCTGCTATGTTCCACATTTGGAGGATAGGAACATGAGAAATTTACAAGTTAGGATTAGGACAAGTCAGGATCTCGGGCAGGTTATCACCTTGGAATATCAGCTATGGCACAAGTTGTAGTCTTATATACCTGTAGTTTTGCTACTGTTCAGTGTCATTCGTTTCTCTTCAAATAGGTGCATATGTTATTTTTACTGTCTTCCTAGTTTTAGGGATTACTTTTCCTTGTAAACATTTGTACTTTGTTTTTTATGAAATGAAAGAACACATTACATCAAAACATAGAATGGCTTCCAGAATTCAACCACAATCCATCCGAAATCCAAGTAAGTGTAATTCGATGAATCAAATGCATATGATGGAAGGGATTGACTGCTACTTGGGAAAGATTGAAGATTGAGCTTCATTTGTATAATTTTTCAACCACATACTTCATGAAAACCAGTCGTACTTAAGGAATACGAAGCAAGGAAATTGCACCGTGGGTGAATATTTGGAACTAACTATGGGAAGGGTAGGTTAACGAGAGAGGGTGATGCATTTGAGAAGTACCTATTTATCGAAAAACTAAAAGAGAATCTTCATATACTGATTAAGCTACAACATAATGTTTCAATGAGGGACTTATTGGTGAAAGCAAGGTTTATAAAATGTACCTTTAGGCAGAAAAGTCCCCATCCTACAACTTTAAGAATTGAAGGTCTAGATTTGTATCATGTTCCAAACACGTACTGGATAGAATAACATTCATACATAAGAAATAAATAAATAAGAAGCAAGAAAATCATACCATGGACGAATATTCGTAATATCTCAATCTAATCAGGAGAGAAGGGTTGGTATGCGAGAGGATAGTTTTAAAGAACCTGTTATACAAAGGACAAATAGAGAATTTCAAATACCGGTTAAGGCTAAACATTATGTATCAATGAGTGACTTATTGGTGAAATAAAGGTTGGTTGAAAGAAATCAATAGCATATGATGGAAGGGATTAACTACTAATTGGGAAAGATTGAAGACTGGGCTTCATTTCTGTCATTTTCCAACCACGTACTTGATGAAAATCCCTTGTACATAAGCAATATGAAGCAAGGAAATTGCACCGTTGGTGAATATTTTCAATATTCGGAACTAACTATGGGAAGGGTAGGTTTACGAGAGCGGATGATGGATTTGTGAAGAAAATGTTTATCGAAGGACTAAAGGAGAATCTTAAAATACCGATTGAGCTAAAACATAATGTTTCAATGAGGAACTTATTGGTGAAATCAAGGTTTATTGAATGTACCTTTAGGCATAAAAGTCCCTATCCTACAACTTTAACAATCGAAGGACTAGGTTTGCATCATGTTCCAAACATGTACTTCGTAGAATAGCACTAGTACATAAGAAATAAATAAGAAACAAGAAAATCCTACCATGGATGAATATTCGCAATATCTCAAACTGACCATAAGATAAAGGTTGGTATGGGAGAGGATAATGTATTTCTAAAGAACCTTTTATATCAAAATACTAATAGAGAATGTCCAAATACTGGTTAAGGCAAAACATGATGTATCAATGAGTGACTTATTGGTGAAATAAAGGTTGGTTGAATGTACCTTCAAGCTGAAAAAGAACCAATTCTAAAGGTTTAACAATCAAAGGTCTTGGTTTGACTCGGGTTTTTCTATATTTACCTCAGTAACAAGGAAAGAGAAGAGCATCATTGGTCCATTTCAGATGTATTCAAATCTGATTTTCAGTGTTAATGATTATGGAATGGCTGCCAGAAATCAACCACAATCCATCCAAAATCCAAGTAAGCGTAATTTAATGAATCAAGAGTATGATGGAAGGGATTAACTGCTACATGGGAAATGTTGAAGACTGAGCTTCATTTGTATCATTTTCCAACCACGTACTAGATGAAAATCACTCGTACTTAGGATATATGAAGCAAGGATATCTTACAGTGACTGAATATTTACAATATCTGGAACTAACCATGGGAAGAGTAGGTTTACGATAGAGGATAAGGCATTTGAGAAGAACCTGTTTAAGGAAGGACTAAGGGAGAATCTTCAAATACCGATTACGCTACAACATAATGTTTCAATGAGGAACTTATTGGTGAAATAAAGGTTTATTGAATGTACATTTGGCATAAAAGACCCCATCCTACAACTTTAACAATCAAAGGTCTAGGTTTGACAAATGAGGTCTTCTAATTTTGGCCGAGTAAGTGGGAGAATGATGGGAAGCTTTGGTCCTACCCAAACGTATTGAAATCCTATTTTTATTTGTCATTAACAAAGAAGGGAAATATCAAATAAACATAAAATCAATCTTAAATACAAGTTAGTGTAGTTCAAAGAATCAAAGGTACCTGTTAGAAGAGACTGTAATTGCTACGTGGGAAAGAATTAAGACCGGGCTTTGTTTGTATCATGTTTCAAACACGTACATGATAGAATAACACCCGTACATAAGAAATAAATAAAAAGCTAGAAAATTATACCATTGATGAATATTTTCAATATCTAAAACTAACCATGAGAGAAGGGTAGGTATGCGCGAGGATAATGCATTTCTAAACAACCTGTTATATCAAAGGACTAATAGAGAATGTCCAAATACTGGTTAGGGATAAACAAGATGTATCAATGAGTGAGTTATTGGTGAAATAAAGGATGGTTGAAAGTACCTTCAAGAAAAAAAGAACCCATTCTAATGCTTTAACAATCAAAGGTTTTGGTTTGCCTCTTGATCTTCTAACTTTGCCTGAGTAAGAGGGAAAGATAAGGGCAGCCGTGGTCCATTTCAGATGTATTCAAATCTGACTTTTAGTCTTAATGAACATGGAATGGCTGCCAGAAATCAACCACAATCCATCTGAAATCCAAGTAAGTGTAATTTAATTAATCAAGAGTATATGATGGAATGGGTTAACTGCTACTTGAAAAAGATTGAAGACGGAGCTACATTCGTATCATTTTCCAACAACTTACTTGATGAAAATCACTCGTACTTAAGCTATAAGAAGCAAGGAAATTGCATCGTGGGTGAATATATCCAATATTCGGAACTAACCGTGAGAAGGGTAAGTTTACCAGAGAGGATGATGCATTTGTGAAGAACCTATTTATTAAAGGATTGAAGGAGAATCTTCAAATACCAATTACGCTAGAACATAATGTGTCAATGAGAGACTTATTGGTGAAACCAAGGTTTAGGGAATATACCTTTAGGCATAAAAGTCTCCATCCTACAACCTTAACAATCGAAGGCCGAGGTTTGTATTATGTTCCAAACACGTACTTGATAGAATAACACTCGTACATAAGAAATAAACAAGAAACAAGAAAATCATACCATGGATGAATATTCGTAATATCTCAAACTAACTATGAGATAAGGGTTGGTATGCGAGAGAATAATGTATTTCTAAAGAATCTATTATATGAAAGGACTAATAGAGAATGTCCAAATACCGGTTAGGGCTAAACATGATGTATCAGTAAGTGACTTATTTGTGAAATAAAGGTAGGTTGAAAGTACCTTCAAGCCGAAAAAGAACCCATTCTAAAGCTTTAACAATCAAAGGTCTTGGTTTGACTCGGGATCTTCTATATTTGACTAAGTAAGGGGGAAAGAGAAGAGCAGCATTGGTCAATTTCAGATGTATTCAAATCTGACTTTCGGTCTCAATGAACATGAATGGGTGCAAGAAATAGACCACAATCCATCAGAAATCCAAGTAAGTGTAATTTAATGAATTAAAAGCATATGATTGAAGGGATTGACTGTTACTTGGGAAAGATTGGAGACTGAGCTTCATTTGTATCATTTTCCAACTACGCACTTGACGAAAATCACTCATACTTAAGAAATATGAACCAAAGAAATATCACAGTGACTGGGTATTAACAATACTTGGAACTAGCCATGGGAAGTGTAGGTTTACGATAGAGGATGATGCATTTGGGAAGAACCTGTTTATCAAAGGACTGAAGGAGAATCTTCAAATACCGATTAAGTTACAACATAATGTTTCAATGATGGACTTATTGGTGAAATCAAGGTTTATTGAATTTACCTTTAGGCATAAAAGACCACATCCTTCAACTTTAACAATCAAAGGGCTAGGTTTGACATGTGGGATCTTCTAATTTTGGCCGAGGAAGTAGGAGAATGATGGGAATCTTTGGTCCTACCCAGACGTATTGAAATCCTACTTTTATTTGTCATTAAAAAACAAGGAAAATCCCAAATTAAAAAATCAATCTGAAATCCAAGTAAGTGTAGCTCAAAGAATCAAAAGCACCCGTTGGAAGAGACTGTAATTGCTACTTGGGAAAGAACTGAGATCGGGATTTATTTGTATCATGTTCCAAACACGTACATGATAGAATAACACTCATACATAAGAAATAAATAAAATCATACCATGGATGAATATTGGCAATATCTCAAACTAACCATGAGAGAAGGGTTGGTATACCTGAGGATAATGCATTTCAAAAGAACCTACTATATCAAAGGACTAATAGAGAATGTCCAAATACCGATTGAGGCTAAACATGATGTATCAATGAGTGACTTATTTGTTAAATAAAGGTTGGGTGAAAGTACCTTCAAGCCGAAAAATAACCTATTCTAAGGCTTTAACAATCAAAGGTCTTGGTTTGACTCGGGATCTTCTATATTTGCCTAAAACAGAAGAGAAGCATTGGTCCATTTCAGATGTATTCAAATCCAACTTTCAGTATTAATGAACATGGAATGGCTGTAAGAAATTAACCACAATCCATCCGAGATCCTTGTAAGTGTAATTTAATTAATCACGAGCATATGATGGAGGGATTGACTGCTACTTGGGAAAGATCTGAGGCTGAGTTCATTTGTTTCATTTTCTAACCACGTACTTGATGAAAATCACTCATACTTAAACAATATGAAGCAAGGATATCTCACAGTGACTGAGTATTTACAATACCTGGAACTAACAGTGAAAAGGGTAGGTTTACGATAGAGGATGATGCATTTAAGAAGAACCTGTTTATCGAAAGACTAAAGGAGAATCTTCAAATACCGATTAAGCTACAATATAATGTTTCAATGAGGGACTTATTGGTGAAATCTAGGTTTATTGAATGTGCATTTAGACAAAAAATACCACATCCTACAACTTTAACAATCAAAGGTCTGGGTATAACATGTGGGATCTTCTAATTTTGGCCGAGTAAGTGGGAGAATGATGGGAAGCTTTGGTCCAACCCAGACATATTGAAATCCTACTTTTATTTGTCATTAACAAAGAAGGGAAATCTTAAATAAACAAAAATCAATCTGAAATCCAAGTAAGTGTAGTTCAAAGAATCAAAAGTACCTGTTGGAAGAGACTGTAATTGCTACGTGGGAAAGAACTAAGACCGGGCTTTGTTTGTATCATGTTCCAAACACGTACTAGATAGAATAACACTCATACATAAGAAATAAATAAGGAGCAAGAAAATCATACCATGGATGAATATTCGCAATATCTCAAACTAACAATGAGAGAAGGGTTGGTATACGAGGGATAATGCATTTCTAAAGAACATGTTATATCAAAGGACTAATAGAAAATGTCCAAATACTGGTTAAGGCTAAACATGATGTATCAATGAGTGACTTATTGGTGAAATAAAGGTTGGCTGAAAGTACCTTCAAGCCGAAAAAGAACCCAATCTAAATCTTTAACAATCAATGGACTTGGTTTGACTCGGGATGTTTTATATTTTCTTGAGTAAGAGGGAAAGAGAAGAGCAGCATTGGTCCATTTCAGATGTATTGAAATTCGACTTTCAGTCGTAATGATCATGGAATGGCTGCAAGAAATCGATCACATTCCATCCAAAATCCAAGTAAATGTAATTTAATGAAATAAGAGCATATGATGGAAGGGATTGACTGCCACTTGGGAAAGATTTAAGATTGGGCTACATTTGTATCATTTTCCAACCACGTACTTGATGAAAATCACTCGTACTTAAGCAATATGAAGCAAGAAAATCTCACCGTTAGTGAATATTTTCAATATTCAGAACTAACCATGGGAAGGACATGCTTATGAGAGAGGATGATGCTTTTGGGAAGAACCTGTTTATCGAAGGACTAATGGAGAATCTTCAAATACCAATTAAGATACAACATAATGTTTCAATGATAGACTTATTGGTGAAATCAAGGATTATTGATTGTAACTTTAGGCATAAAATACCCAATCCTACAACTTTAAAAATCATAGGCCTAGGTTTTACATGTGGGATCTTCTAATTTTGGCCGAGTAAGTGGGAGCATGATGGGAATCTTTGGTCCTACCCAGACGTATTGAAATCCTACTTTTATTTGTCATTAACAAAGAAGTAAAATCTCAAATAAACAAAAATCAATCTGAAATCCAAGTAAGTGTAGTTCAAAGATTCAAAAGTACCTGTTGGAAGAGACTGTAATTGCTACTTAGGAAAGAACTAAGACCGGGCTTTATTTGAATCATGTTCCAAACACGTACATGATAGAATAACACTCATACATAAGAAATAAATAAAATCATACCACGAATGAATATTCACAATATCTCAAACTAACCATGAGAGAAGGGTTGGTATACGAGAGCATAATGCATTTCTAAAGAACCTATTAAATCAAAGGACTAATAGAGAATGTCCAAATACTAGTTAAGGCTAAACATGATGTATCAATGAGTGACTTATTTGTTAAATAAAGGTTGGGTGAAAGTATCTTCAAGCCTAAAAGAACCCATATTAAATCTTTAACAATCAAAGGTCTTGGTTTGACTCGGGATCTTCTATATTTGCCAAAGTAAGAGGGAAAGAGAAGAGCAGCATTGGTCCATTTTAGATGTATTCAAATCCAACTTTCAGTATTAATGAACATGGAATAGCTGCACGGAATCAACCCCAATCAATCTGAAACCCATGTAAGTGTAATTTAATTAATCACGAACATATCATGGAGGGATTGACTGCTACTTGGGAAATATCTAAGGCTGAGCTCATTTGTATCATTTTCCAACCACGTACTTGATGAAAATCACTCATACTTAAGTAATATTAAGCAAGGAAATCTCATAGTAACTGAGTATTTACAATACCTAAAACTAACCATGGGAAGGGTAGGTTTACGATAGAGGAGGATGCATTTAAGAAGAACCTGTTTATCGAAAGACTAAAAGAGAATTTCAAATACCGATTAAGCTACAATATAATGTTTCGGTGAGGGAATTATTCGTGAAATCAAGGTTTATTGAATGTGCATTTAGGCATAAAAGACCCCATCCTACAACTTTAACAATCAAAGGTCTGGGTTTGACATGTGGGATCTTCTAATTTTTGCCGAGTAAGTGGGAGAATGATGGGAAGTGTTGGTCCTCTCCAGACGTATTTAAATAGATAGTGGATTCAAGGATAGATAATAGGTTTGGAAGTGGATATCCATTGCCCCCAAGGCCTTGTCTTTTGTAGTTTTTACTCTTTTTCTTAGTTTGTTTCATGATTAGCATAGTTACTTGACTTTGCTAGTTGTGTTGTTTTTACGTTCGTAACTTAGGAAACCAACCAACCAAATCCCCCCCCCCTTTATTGCTTTTATATCTATGTATATATGTATATCTAGGCTTATATTCACCATTGCATGCTTAGACGCTTGGAAATATTCCTCTTCTCTGTGGGTGACCCTGACTTGTCATACTATCTACTTAGTTGTATTATTAAGCAAAAGGGCTATAACTTGTATATTTGAGAGGTACGGCGACGGCCTCCCACAAATTCTTCACAGTAATTTCTCGTGATTTTTTTATTCCACATGTTTTCTTTGATTCTTGTTGAATTGGATTGGATACTTTTTTAAAAAATAAAATTCTTTCAATCTTCTTGTTGATTATATTTGGATGATGTGTTAGTGTTGGTGTTGTTTGTAGTAGCGAGTCCCCCCGGTCGTGGGCGGTGATAAGCATGTGAAACTGTAAGGACAACTTAGAAGTATGTGGCGAGTCGAGGCTGAGGAAGCGGAGGGCGACGACGCTGAAGGTAAGGAGGCGGAGGGGTGGCCAAAGTGGACGATGATGATAGTTAAGAGGTTACCAAATTCATTTTCTCTAAATTCTATAGCCATGAGAAATCCAAAGAATATAAAAGTACTTTCGAGCCTTAATTCTCTTCTTTTTTTTCCCTCGGTTGTGCTTTTTTACATTGACATTTTTAAAAAAACTTTCACCCATTGATTATTAAGTGAATCCATAATGTACTTAGTTCAATAAAATTATGTTAGTATGTCAGTTTAATCAAGAAAGTTATTCAGTAAGAGTCTAAGCTGCACTTGAGCAGGAAATTGGTTTCAGTTTATGTACTAATATATACTAATAATAACATATTATTTGTATACTTTTATTTTTATTTATTTTGGTACCACTGGTCTTTTTAATATTAGTTTCTTTTCTTTTAGTTTTCATATATTATGTCTCTAATTCTTTGTTTGTAATTGATAGGTTTTTCAATGTCCCACCCCCTCACAGTGCTGAGGTATGTGCTGATGCTTTGAAGGAATGCATTCAGACATGGAATTTAGAGCTTAAAATAATATGTTATATACTAATAATAACATATTATTTGTTTACTTTTATTTTTATCAATTTTGGTACCATTGGTCTTTTCTATATTAGTTTCTTTTCTTTTAATTTTCATATATTATGTCTCTAACTCTTTGTTTGCAATTGTTAGGTTTTTCCATGTCCCACCCCCTCACAGTGCTGAGGTGTGTGCTGATGCTTTGAAGGAATGCACTTAGACATGGAATTTAGAACTTAAAATATCTTCTATTACTGTGGATAACTGCACGACTAACAATTCAATGATGGGAATTGTTAGACAATATTTACCTTATGATGCACTTTTGTTGCATGGTGAGTTTTTCATATGTGTTGTTGTGTTCATATACAGAAATTGATTGTTCAAGATGGGATAAGTGTTGTGATGTGGGATGGTCTTACAAGAATTAGGGATAGTGTAGTCTTTTGGGTATCTTCAGACAAAACGGTTCAAAAATTTGAACAACTAGCTAACACTAGTGTAGGAAGGGGGATTAAAGGCGGTTATTTTTTACCAGAGAAGGCACTTTCAAGGTGACTTTCTGGTTTTGACTTTGATCATCTTCGATCAAAGGCAGTTCCGAGAACCGCCTTTGTTGGACAGGGTAGAAGGCGGTTATTTACCATCTTTAACCAGGAAATGAAACTTCCTTTGAAGGTCTTCCGAGCTTGAAACTAAGCTGAGACCCTTGGGTTTACAAATTGCTTCCGTTACCAGAACTGTAATTAGCTTCCAGTACTTGGAATAGCATCAGAGAGGAAACATGGGTTCCTACGTCAGGTGAAGTATCTGGAGTATTTTTACATACTTGGAACCAAGAGTATTCCATTGGGTCTGACTGAACTTCCGATACCGGAAGAATGAAAAGGTTATTGTATGTAAACTTCCGTCCGAGGTGGCTCTTGTGTTCCTGCGCCGGGTGTTGTTTCCGACATAGATGTGAATTTAATAAGGTCGTTTGCATTTTAAACTTAAGAGCTCATACCCAAAATCGGGTTTGGGGTTACAAGACCGGAACGAATAGTCAGGCCTTTATTAACGTAAGTTAGGTCTAAGACGACCAACTTCCAAAACCAGAAGTGATTTTGGCTACAATATTACAACAAAAATTATTCATTGCAATAACCCATAAATTATCCTCAAATCACCAATTTCGAATACACGTCGTATACATTATGTGAGATTAAAAAAATGTATAGATACCGCTAAACTAGCTAGTATCTATATATAGTAATAAACTTCACTTAGATTTCTATTCCACAAATAACATATCAATTTCTAAGCCTACCTTACACTCAGCAACATGATTGTAGTTTCAACAAAAATCTATAGATAATGCTAATCAAGGAACTATCTATAGATAGGAATAGAAAACAGTCAAATTATATTCCTCACAATACATGTCACGATTGTTGAGAAATATGCTAAGGTACCACATTAAGATATCCAAGAGTCACGGATCGGACATGAACTAGATATCTTGCCAAACGATATCTTGCCATGTTGATGCCATCTTGTGAATACGATTTATAATCCTTTTAAAATATCTGTGGAGATGTTAAAAATTATCATTGGTTAGGTAGTTTATCGAAAAAGAAAAATTGACATATTTATGGGAAAAATACTCACTTTATAAATTTCCATGTAATCCAATCGTATATCTTTAACGCACTCCGTTGCGCATAACATTACGTAGTACCCACACTCCTATGTTTTTGCTTGTCTATTGTACTAATATTTAGAGGTTATTATGTGAAAATAATTATTAACAATAATAAATTTATTGTAATTGATTGTCGAATTTGATACCTTCATTTGGAATACACGTAAGCACTTTGTTACATTCGACTCATCGAATGCAATCTTCAAAATGTCAATGAAACCTTGTGAAGTTCAAAGTGCAATAGATCCATCCAGTACACAAGCTTGTTGTCCAGAACAATAAAACTTAATCTCCAATTATCACTACATACAAACGTGTATTTTAATAAAAATATTTACTCAAAATAAGACTTAGAAGGTCATGTGGGACAAATAAATTTAAAACATCACCTCTCAATGTAAGGTGCAATGAATAATTTCTTATCTGTGCGGCCTATGCTTTTGCGCACATAATCAATATGGTCTTGCCGTCAATGGAAACAAATACCTTACCCAACCTTTCTCCTTTTGATTAGCACAGCAATACATGTAACTTACACGTAGCATTTTCAAGATTAGATTAGAATATGTATGAAACTCAAGTATCTAAAATACAATTTGAAAAGTATGAAAAGTAAACTTGCACTTAGAATAGAAATAGGGACATGATTGTTTAATTGACTTGGTCACACTTTCATAATTCCTCGAGGTCACTCCACAACGTAATGATATCTTGATTTCTACCAAATACACATTCATTCCCCAAAAATATGTATGTGGAGTTATGATGGTGTGGGTTGATCTAATTGAACAAAACATGGATGAAAGGTGGAAAAACATTTTCCACTTGTGATGTCATAGTAGTTTTTGTGATGTTAGTCGTCTTTGGAATTGTTTTCTTTGTATGTGGCTGGTTAACTTTTAAATCACCGTTTTTCGTAGGATCAACATATACTAGACGGCGAAGTCAAAAAAGGAAAATTCCTTCAGCAGTTCCTACCTTTCTATAGTCTCCTTCTGGCATTAGTAAGCTTGCATTGTGCACCGAAGTTTTCTTCACCGTTATCCTTGCGATTCCATCCATGATTGAAATTGAATGATGATGTCACATCAATTCTTATAAAATACCATCGGCAACATCTAGAGGGGTTGTACTTTCACCAACCTCTATGAAAAGTTCACATAGTTGAGAACCTTACATGAAATGCATATTGAAAAGTTTTACAACGACATAAAATAGAGTGATGTTAGTAAAAAAAAATTGATGTAACCTTTTTTTTGGGCGATAGGATTTTATTGTTGGGAGAATCTTCAATTGCTATCCTGTTTTGTAATCCATTTTGGTTCGCCTCTATCTCACCTAGAGAGTGGTGATATCCTCTTGCTGAGGGCTACCAATCCCTAGTTATATCATTTGGGTTGTCGGGCACTTAAAGACCGGCGTGTTTCACTAACTTGCAAATTAAGATTACTTGTTGCTCTAACCTCTCGTCCCTGAGAATTGCTTCCTTTTGCAAAGTGTGGAGTCTTGAAAGATTAGCCTTATGATACAAATGTACGATTCCAAAAGCCTCTCTTTGTTTCAAGAATGCCCCAACCCCTCTTGCGCGCCCCTGGTGGTTAGACTTTCCAGTAGCATCGTACAAAATGCCGTGTTTACCGGTTGGAATGAATTGACCTTCATTTTTATCATGTTTTAATTTATCCTAGTGGAAACCAACAAAAAGGAACTGGTTAAATAATCCAACATTGGCAAGAAGTCTAATAAATTATAGCATGTAATGTAAAACAAGTTAATGGTAGTCGTGCCACATTTTCCGCTAGTTGAACTGACACATCCGTCATATATTGACCCTCTATGTTTTGTTGAGCTTTTAGGAATGGATAACAACGTTCAATTTCATCGACATTCAATAGAACAACTGATGCCCAAGCCTTTTCCTTGCTCATCTCCCCCTCTATTGCCAATAAAACATCTCATTAGAATTTTTCCTTTATAATCTCTAGCCCCACCAATCTATAACCTCTGCGACTCTCCCGAAGTGGAGTTATGTTCAACTTTACAATTCTTTTTTCCTCATCTCTCGTACTCTACGAGAAATGTGGAAAGTCATGTGACATCAAAACTACAAAATCTTAATATAATCTATTGCTTTGTAGTATACTGGCATTTTTTCTCATTCTCTAAATATTTTCTCTTGTGAATCTCCCAACTCTGTGGTTGAATGTGTATGTAAGTAAGTCATGGACGATTGGATTTTCTACATGAGAAGACATAATCACTAGACAATGTGTACTTGTGTTCTCGCCAACTTTTTGATAACAAGTTCATGGTCCTCTTTCTTAAGTCGTCCATATACTGGGCCTCGATTTCAAAGGGTCTCTATGGTGACATAAAATGGCAAAGTCAACATAGATCTCCATTTTTAAAAAAAATGGGATTGGAAAGGACATGCGTAGAGGTACCTTGCACTCTGTTTCATGGGTGGCTTTGTAATCTTTCGGCACATCGTGCCAATTTTTGTAACGTACATCAACCCTTATCCAACCCACCTTTCCAACCCAACTTGACCACTTTGCACATTCTTCTGACAAGCATATGCCATTTGCATTGAAAACTAAGGGGTCAATTCCTTCCTGGAAATCCTCCATTCAAGCGTTCTTCAATGTGTTTTCACAACTCCTACCTCTCTCGAATCCTCGTCCTCCTCATCCTCTCCAACCAATGTTTCGGCATTTACATCTCTAGAACTTAAATAATCATCACGCCTCCTTTTCCTAGACATTCTACTATATAAAATATATTGTGCACTATTTCAACATCGCATTGAATTGGAAAAACCCAAAAAATTGAAAACAAAATGAAAAAAGAAGAAGTTAATATTATGCATCATTTCAAATAAAACTACATCAGAACACATAATATTTTCTGTAGACAAGTTCTCACTACATTAATAACATTAACATGAGCACATAATTGCAAAATGTTGTTTAATTTTAATTCTAACAATGCTAATGAACGGAAAACAAACATTTGTATTTGAGAATGCAATATTTACCTAGAAATCGAGTAGAAGAGGATCTTGCTGAGCCCAATCAACAATATGCAAAACCTTGCACAAAATCATGTTTTGGCTTGAGAATCCTTGAACATTTTTTCACTTTAGATAACCATAGGTAGCGTTTTGATATCTTAAACCATTACTTACAATATTTGGAAGACTTGATTATGAATGAATGGAAGAAAGGGTTGGGCTAGTTTATTTAAGGAAAATGAGGGGAACTCACGCCCAAGAGTAGGAATTAATTATCCCCTTTGAAATGGCTTTAATGCCTTTTAGGGATTACCCGAAAGAATAGGTTCTGCGTCTGAAAGATTGCTAGCTCTTCAACGTCTTGTCCACGATTATCTTCTGAGTTCGTAAGAGAATATGCCGGCTGCATTGAAGTGACGACCAGATTCTGAACTCAGAAGTTGTCTAGGGTATTAAAAAATCCCCAATTCAGTCGACATTAACCAATTCACACCCAATTGGGAAAAACTAGATTTCTATTCAGAGTTTAGAAATAATCATGCATAAATTTGAAAGAGACATAATGTCAAGGATGAGGGGTACGGAGAGAAACGGAAACTTTGGGAATGCTTTGAGCCGAAGCCACAGTCCTTACGTTGAGGTTAACCGGAGTGAGAAATTTTCCAATGGTCGGGCCAAAAGTAGGTACGTCGATTTCCTACGTTTAAAAATGTACAAATCCTAAAGTAGTCTGTAGTTTGAATCTGGAAAACCTGTCTCTAGGCTATATTCTTAGGTATTTCATTAATCAAGGTATGGGAAATTTGATGACTTTAGAGGAGAGTATTCATATAGATGAGATTTTTCCAATTCTACGCTAATTTAGGCCAGAATTTTGGGAATAGTGATATGACCCTTATGAACAGAAAAATGTCATCGTCACAAAGTATACAATTAACGCTCTTAGGCCAGATAATCCTTAGGGTCCACTCAAAATCTATTAACAACAACACAGGCCAGGTGTTAGTGAAGCCACACCCTTGTGCCCGGTTGCAATGAGTAAGAAGTACTCTGGTAGGGTAGAGGATATCTGATGTGTCCATTTTATATGTATATTTTGGGATCTTTTTGTAGTCATTTTGGTATTCTTTGGTGAGTTGAAGACTATGTTTTACCTCAAATTCTCATTATCGGAGTTGAAAGCAACTTTACCGCTTTTGACACTTATAATGGCAATTCTGTGAGACGAGGTATAATTCACGGACTTGAAGACGTTGAAGACTCCATATGAAGACTTGAAGACCCTTTTTG
>JAULKK010061337.1:0-18478 GCA_032355705.1 Rubia peregrina
CGTGGACGAGTAAAGGTTTATTTTTTGGGGGGATTGATGCGCACCATATAGAATGTGTTAGCCAATGCATTTAACATATTTATTATCATATTTTTTTGGTTGATTGTTAGTTTTAGTCAGGTTTACATGACAAAGGGTTCAGATGACCATTATTGGTTTTATAGTCTAAATCCCGAGTTTTGTAGACTTAATTGAAACTAATGGACACTTTTTATTCACAGGAACCTAGATATTCCTTTATGATCTCATTAGTAGGTTGCTCGTGAGTATTTTTTATTATCTTTTGTAGAAGGCCATCCACGAGGGTGGCATTAGATATTTGAAGGTTATTTGCAAGGATGCTAGTATATTGAAGGCCACAAACTCTTAGGCATGGTAGTTGATGAAATGGGGACCAAGAAAGGCGGATTCAAAGTTTAAGAAGGGCAAGTGAAAAATGGAGGAATTGTAGTTCGGGAGTTGCATAAAGTTATGGGATTTATTCGAGAAGAATCAGTCCCGTGGGGGTGGTACCATTGGATTTTTCTTCTCGATTTCTATAAAATCAACTGCAAGAAATCTCAAATCAAACCAAAGGTTAATCCGTAGTGGAGGAAACAAGTCAGCCGGCCGAACCGGCCGCGACTAGCTTGGAATGCACAAAGCCAGCACGAGGCTAAACCTAACACGACCCATTCCATGCCACAAGTCCCGTGTCAAGGGACTTTGGCATTACCCGTTCCACCCAACATGATTCGTTTCATACCCCAGCATGAACCGTTCCGGATCTGGTAGGTCGTGCGCTCAATGTCCTATTTTCACTCCAAATTTTGCTAAGTATGGGCGATAACCATTCTATTTCACATGGCCCGCACCATTTCAAGCCACTTAAGCCAAGAATAATCCACGGGTATCAATAATGACGTGGCCCATGAACAGAACTAAGAAAAATGAGGATCCAGCCGATGACCCACGTCAAACGACACGGGTGCGAAAAAGAAGATAAAAAATGAAGCTCTAGCTGACGGCCCGCGCCAGCACAAAGATAATGGCACGTGCCATAACTGATGGCTTGCACCAGCATGAGGCCACGGGCTGTGGCAGGGCCAACCTCCCGAGCTAGCACGAGGCTCTCTCGGCAGACATAGGCCATGCCAGACGCTACTCCCCGTGCCGTTTGCGGATGCTAGGGTGGTTAGCCTATATTTAGAGTCAATTTCTTACTACCATATATATATAGACCAATGCCATTTAGTGTTGAATTTTATGTTCATATTTCCTCTTCATGAGTAGGCTTGAGAGGGAAACCACTCTCCCTTCTGTCTAGATTTCTTTTCTTTTCTTTTTTTATTTCTCTTTTGCCCAAAGGAATTGAATCCAATGAAATATTTGAGTTCAATACTTAGGAAGTAGTTAATTAACTTGGGGATAAAAATTTTATTCATTTTTTGATGTTCATTTTGTGATTTTTATGTTGGCTTTTTCTTAATATTCTTTTGAATTACATGATTGTCACACTTGTTAGCACACACCTAGCCTACTCTTATGTTGTTGCACTATTTTTACCCCCCTGGGGAAGGAAACCTAGATACGCTTGGGGTAATGATCGTCTAGAACCATATGGGTGTGTGCACGTAGGTTACCATTGTTAATCGTTACGATCGACCGTGATCTAGTAAGCTAACTATTCGGTTTGAAGGATTACAGTTAGAGATAGCATAAGTAGCAAACTAGGATTACCTTTGTATTCCTAGAGCCATTGATAAAAATTCCTTTACCTTTTTAAGCCTAGGGGTAGTGCATTCATAATGTTCCACCTGAGACTTAATCCCACGGGGGGGAATCAGACATGTATAATAAGCCATTGTTGTTGTTGCACTATCCTAGTTGCACTGTTCTAGTTGCGGAGATGAGGCTGATGGAAGATTTAATACAAGCACCCCTATGTGACAGATAGGGGGAAATTTTGACCATTGTCCACACTACATGACACATACACCAGAATAGGGTATAATTTTTGCATTTGATGAAATCGATGATTAAAATAACATTAATCGTGTTACTCAAATGTGCCTCGAGTACTAGTTTATATAGTTTATTACTGTGATTGCAGGTTAGTAGTTAGCTGAAAACCTCCCCAATGAGTGTTTTACAAACACTGTTTATTCATAACACGTGATCAGATTGACGACCCAATCACGGTTGTGCATAGTTAGTTATTAGATTCCTAACATCTATGTGGATAACCCCATCACTTGCCACTATCTACCATTCTTAGTAGTATAGTAGTAGGAACTGGAGCAACATTATAAATTTCATCTTTGATGGTCCCTTCTCGGTTTAATAGATCTCCCGTGAAAAGGTGTTTTTAACAATGCTCTGGAGGGGACGAATCAACCATCTTCATTTTTATACTCATCCGTCTCCTATCGAGATTAATCATGTTCTAGGTTGACTTCATATTTTTTTTACGATGGTTCTAAAAACACTTCCTTGACTTTAGTTGCCATTGCTAGAGAAAATTCCTTTTTGAATCCTTTGTACAATTCAAGTGTGTAAATATTTGCAGCATGTTTAACCAAACCTATACAGGCCTAGTAGTTGAGAAACCAATGCATATTATAAGTTAACAATTACAGGTTCTAGGCAAAGTAATACTTATCGGTATTAAATAATCTGAATCTAAACATACCTGGTTTTTTCCCTTCAAAATTTGGCCTTTTCTTTTGCACATATATTTTACTTTTCTTCTTAGTCTCTCCTCCACTTTCTGATTGTTTGAAGGGCTCAAAGAAGTGAGTGAGTGTAGTTATTTTGTTTTGTACTGAGAATAGGGTGTGGTTGGTACTTTCCCTCCTTTGTGATAATAGAATGCCTGCGAAGAAAATATATTTGTTGAATGTTGTGCTCTATTTATCATGAATACGGCATAGCCGTTGAAGCCATGTGCTATTTTCCACTTGTAATTGGGAATCATTGAGTTCCATTTCACTTCGAATTCAGCTGGATCGGCAGATAATTTCATACAATAGTCTAAACTATTTTTAAACGATTCATCTTGCTTTAATTTTCCAAAATGTTGTATTGCATTTTGTTTTATGTGCCATAGACACAACTTGTGTTTTGTGTTCTGGAAGACCTGAAAGTTGTACATAGAAATGAAAGTTGATTAATACATGAATTTTCAAGTAGCTAATTTGTCATATAACATAAGTTATACATACTGTAAGATAACATATGCAATTTAAAACATTCCTAATTCAGTTTTAGATCTGTAAGTACTAAAATTTTGAATTTGAAATATTTATAGGATACCTGTTGATGTGGTATTCCTAATCAAGCAAGGCATCTGCCATTCATCGTTTATCGTGTCTTCCTGCAAAAAAAAACCCAGAATTGATTCCAGGGAAAATACTCTGATGATTAAGTTAGTTCTTTTCCTTTAGAGGATCTATATTTCTCTGTTTAGTCTACTTACCTGAGCTAGTGTTGCTCTTCTTGTATTTATAGGCGACCGTAGTCGTGGCTCCACTATACTTTCGATTTGTGCCTGCGTGCTTGTCCTACTTTTGTCTTTCTCGGTTTATGGTTGAATCCACGACCACATGGTTCCACCTTTATCGATTTGTGGTTGACTTGAACATTGGGATGAACATTGTACACTGTCTTTGTTCATTTGTAACTGAAGATTGGGCTAGGCCTGAAGGCTAACAACCTTTAGTTTTTGGGCTAAGTATACATAATAAACCCCCCAGCCACAAAATCAGTAAAATACGAAGCGATGACTGTGGTCGTAAGTCGTACATGAACTATTATTCCATTCATTCTTTGAACAGTAATAACATGTTTGTCATCACAACCACTTGAACTACTCTTGCGAAGTGTTGTGTGCTTCTTGGCTGTGTTTATCAACCTATTGAGTTTTCCCACTTTTCAAATTTTAAACTATAAGCATTTTGGTAGACTTCTATTTTTTGCGATTATGGAACCGAGATTTTCTCCTTTTTATTTTCCGTTGATATTCTGAGATATTCTCTCCTGCCGTTACATTCCCCCCTTTATAATTGCTTCAATCTTTGTGAATTAACTCCATCACTATTCAAGGTATTATCTCCACTCATTCACCACCGCCTTCTCGTATTCCTAAAAAGGTAATTCCCTTTTTGTCAGGCTGTTATCATTATATTCAGTTTCCTTTTGGCCTTTCACTTTCTTTAATTTAATTCCGCATCCTTTCTGGACTCTTCATCATCTTCTTCTTCTTCTTTATTTCTGCAGTTTCTCATCGTACTTCATTAATCTCGTAAGTTTCCCTGTTCTTGATTTTTTTCCTTTCTAAAATGATTCTTGTTGTTATGAATTTGTACGGTGTCTCTATTCTAGTAATTTTCCTTTTCAACCTTGTTCTAGAGGTTCTCCGATTGTTTTTATGGCGTATTTTATGTGTTCCTTCTATAAGACTTCACCGGAATATTTTGTTTTACGTTCTGTGATTGTAATTGATAGAGTTTTAATATGAAACTTAGGATTTTTCTCTGCCCAAATGTCTACCTCTAATGTTGTCGAACCTTCCGCAAAAGATGTCCATGTTGACAATGTCAATTATGGGGATGGTTCCGAACAACACACCGGTTCCTCTACCAATAGTAGTGTTCTTTCAAATTACCACTTGGAAAATTTAAAGTATAATTTTTATTCTTTTGTCTTAGTTTGAGCTTAGGGCTCTTGATCACTCTGAAAGTGTTTGCACACCTCCTTTTGGCTTTATCTCTTTCTACTTGGATTATTTTAAGTTTGGACTCGTTTTTTCTTTACCCCAGCGTGTTCTAGACTTACTCTTACATTATCGGCTCGCATTATCTCAACTTCACCCTAAGGATGTTTCAATCATTGTTGTTTTCTATCATGTGTGCGAGGCAGCTCAAATCCCTTTTATGACTGACCTATTATGTATCTTTTATCAGTTTTGCAAGGTGAAAAACTCGTCTGAAGAATTCACCCTTTATCCAGTCATTCCAAATGTTGAGTTTGTAAGTAGATTTCCTAATAACTGTGGTGTATGGCATAAAAAGCTTTTCTTTCTAAAACGTTGTAATGGGAGTGAACAAGCTCTTCCAGTTTGGAATTACAATGTTCCCAAATTTAAATTTCCGAACACAGGGGTTCGTATAAATGCTAAGTCCGAGGTTATACTAACACTCAGCGAACATTCGATCTATTTTCGCCATGCTGATTCTGAGAGCTAAGGTGTTTGTTATTCGTTATATTGTCATTTCCCCTTGTCCTACTTATTTTTATCTCTTACTCTTCTCACTGTCCCATTATTTCTGCATGTTCGTCTGACTTGTTTTGTATACAAGATTGCAGAAATGGATTTAGCTAAGAATTTTGTGGAGAGGACATTTTTCTCTGGTGATGAAAATGAAGAACCTGAAACTACACCTGTCCCAACCAATGGAAAGACTGGAACTGTTGTCCCGTAAGAGAATGTTTCCAAAGAAAATTCTCAGTTAATAACTACTGAAGCTATGGTCAATGAAGGTGGAGAGGTAGCTGCTAGCAATGCCACTGATACCTTCACAATAAGAAAGAAAAAGGATCAAACTGGTGGATCATCAAGCACCTTGGAGCCCACAAAGAAAAGGGGGGCATACTAGCAACTCTCATCCTGAACTTTCACCGCGAAGCCATAACTTAATGATAGAAGGAACTATTATTGCTACTCTTTCTAAAGTTTTGCTCCATAAAACAGTGGCTGTGGTATGTTCGTTAAAAAATTTGTAATTATTTTTGGTTTGATTTGATGTTTCTTGATTACGATGTCTAACTATTAGGTTTACTTATGTATCTTTATAGAAATGTGATAAGGTTGGTGAGAGTATTCTTCATGTCAGCGAGCGAGCTGCAAAATTCTCAAAGGAAGATGGTTTACTTCTTGAAAAATATCATGCCAGTGAGGAGAAGTGTGAAGCTATAAAGGTCTCTCTCGAAGATGCTGATGGATGTGCACGAACTGCTGAGGAGCGTGTGAAGGCTGTCGAGGAGATGCGGTTTAATGGTCATTATTTACCTAGATACTCTGAAGTCCTTGTTGATCGGTTCGTTAAAACGAAGTCCTTCTTCAAGTTATTTGAGGAAGTTTCTACCTCTGCTCGCAACGTTGATTACTGCAAAGCTCTAGTCGAATTACGCAGATTGAACCCTACTTTAAAGGCTACTAAGTTGCCTAAGCTGGCTAGGTGTAAGATAGTATTTCAGCAACATAAAGATGTGTTTAATAATGGTTTTATTAGTAGCATTTATGATGGTTGTCATCCCTATACCTTTCTATCTTACCTTGATGGTCTTCATTCTGTGCCCTCTATGACTGAGCTAGAGAAGTGCAAAGTTGATTATATTGAAGATCTTCCATTTGATTTTCGTGGTACACCACCTCCTTCATCTAATCCCGAGGCCAATGCGAGCATAGAGGATTCTGCTCAGCCAGCAAACAAGGAGGATTCCGCTCTTGTTGTAGAGCATTTGACTGCTACTCCTTCTAATGTTAGTTGATTTTACTGTTGTGAATTTTGGGACGATTTTTATTTGTAATCCATAACAATACTCCTTTGTATGTCTGTACTATTTTGGGTATTAACTTAGTATCGCTATTCTAATTTTTCAATTACGTGTCATATTTATTTATATGTAGGATTTGTATATTTTGGTAAACCATAAGTTTTTAAAGCATCTCGACTCTTTGAGATCTAATGTTCATTTTCATGGTTGTCCTAGGTTTTTATCTTCTCATTCATTTTCTCTATTAAGCTGGGTGAAGCTGTTCAGTCTCTATCTAAGGAATATCTTGAGCTTATTTTTGCTGATCGTTTCTCAAATTTAGAATCCATTCCATTATGTCTTGGATAGAAAATTCCTATTTCTTCATCATCTCCATCTCTTTCTCCTACATGCCCTCGTAGAAAGTTTGTACCAGAAGGTTATAACATTGAATCCACTAATTGGTGATCTCAAATTGATTTGCTTCATCTTTTTGCGGCACGAGATCACCAATTTGAGATTGCGTCTCTTTGACTTTCTAATTGTATGCACTGGTCATATTTTCTTTGTACTTTGCCTCTGTGATCGTTGCCCACTGTCTTTTCTCTTCGAGTTCATCTAAATCCAACCTCATCATTTCAGGATTATCATCCTCTTTTTATTCTTCTTATCGAAGGCTTACGTTCCCAATTTCCACTGGTATTACTACCTCATGACCATAGACTAGACTGTACGGTGTTTCTCTAGTTGGTTATCGAACAGTTATTTTGTATGACCGGATGTTAGGTATCTCGTCCACCCAACCAGTTCGCTTTCCTTCCAATCTTTTTTTAATACCCTGAACTATGGTTATGTTGGTTACCTCCACCTTACCATTTCCTTGAGGGTGAGCTACATACGTGAACTTTTGTGTAATTCCTAACTTCGAGCACCATTCAGTGAAGATTCCACTTATGAATTGTGTGCCATTTTCTGTGACGATAGTTTGTGGCACCCCAAAGTGGAAAACTATATTCTTCCAAATGAATTTTCTTATTACTCATGTCGTGACTCTTCCCAATGGATTTGCTTCTTCCCATTTCGTGAAGTAGCCAATTGCTACAATCAGAACTCATGCATTTCCAACACCTTTTAGAAAATGTCCGACTAGGTCAATTCCCCATTTATCAAATTGCCAAGCTCCATATATTCCTGTTAAAGAAGCATGTGGTTTATGCAATATCAGGGCATTAATATGAAAGTTTTTTCACTTTAGCACAAAATTATGCGCATCGTAAACATCGTTGGCCAACAGTAACCTGCCTAAATTATCTTCTTCGCAATCGTTCGAGACCCTTTATGCGTTCCATTAATCCTTCATGCACTTATATCAATATTTCGCCTGCTTGCGATGAACCTACACACTTTATCCATGGAGATAACAAACATTTTTTGTATAAGATTCCCCCTTTATAAGCATAGTTGTGAGATCACAATTCCAACTTTTTGCCTTGTATCTTGGCTATTGGAAACTTCCCATTGTATACTAATCTAGTAACGATGTCATCCAGTTTAATTCTTCTGCCTGGACTACTGACACAGTTGTTATCACTGTACTTCTGAATGGAATGGTCTCCACTCTCACATCTTTGGGTCCCATCAATGAATCGAATCTAGCTGTCACAAATTTTCTATAAGCGTTTGCCTTTGTTTTTCACTCTTGGTACGTGTTAAATATAGAATTATTTGAGCTGGGACATGAGGTGACGAACTCTTCTTAAATAATTTATCAACTGCTGTCCTCGCAATTCGTAGTCTTCCCGTACTTGATGGACCACTATATGTGAATCACTAAAGCAATTAACACTTTTGATCTTCATTCGGATTGTAAGGTCTAAGCCACATATTTGTGACTCATATTCAACTTCAATGTTTGTGAGTAGAAAGTCAAAATGAAGTGAATATTTATGGTCTCCTCCTTCTGGATTGACCAGTAGTAGTCCCGCGTCACGATCTTCTCTGCTAGATGCTCCATCCACAAAAAGTTTCCATGTGATGTCTAGCTACTTGTTTTTTTCTTTGTTGTTTCCAAGATTCTATTTCATATTTTCCGCTCGTGCATCTACACTTGTCATCTCTGCAAAGAAATCTGCTAAGGCTTGTTCATTTATTGCAGTTCACAGTTGGACTTGGATCTGATATTTCTCTAATTCAAGAGCCCACTAGGTCATTCTACCGGATAATTCAGGCTTGCTTAGGATATTCTTGATTGGGTAGTCAGTGTAGATGAAAATCCTATGATTCAGGAAATAGGTTCGCAGTCTCCTTGCTGAATATACCAAAGCTAGAGTTAATATTTCATTTGAAAAGTATGCTCTCTTTGCACTTTGTAGTATTATGTTGATGTAGTACACTGGTACTTACTTTTGGCCTTCTTGATGCACCAAAACTGAGCTTACTGCATTTGTTGAAACCGCTAGGTACAAATATAAGGTTTCTACAGGTATTGGTGATTTTAATGTTGGCAATGCTTGAAGCTACTCATTCTAGGAATCATACGCTCTTTGACTTTCATTGCTCCAGCTACACTTTTTAACCTTCTTAAGGACTTCAAAAAGTGGGAAATGTTTCAGTTGCCTTAAAAAACAATCTAAGTGATGCCAACGATCCCATTAATATCTTCACTTTCTTAACTCTTCGTGGTCGAGGAGGGTCAACTATCGCTTGTATTTTTTCCGGGTTAGCCTCAATCCAATCTTTCTTAGAGCCTACTTAGATTATGCATTGGGATTAAGCTTCATACCAATCTCTCTTAGCGTATCCAAAGTTTCCTTCAAGTCTTGCGCGAAGTTTCATATAATTTTACTTTTGATAAACATGTCGTCAACATATGCTTTCACATTTAATCCTATTTGATTGCGGAATGCAATGTCGACTACTCTCTGATATGTTGCTGCTACATTTTTAGGCCAAAAGACATCTTCACATAGTAAAATATTTCAAAGCTTGTTATGAAGGCCATTTTTTTTAGTCTTCCAGGTTCATCAGTATTAAGTGATATCCCTTATACGTATACAAGAAAGATATGACTTCATATCCTGATATGGCTTCAACTAGCTGATCAATTTTAAGAAAAGGATAAAAGTCTTTTGGGCATCCTTATTTAGATCGGTTAAGTCCATACACATTCTCCACCCTGCATCTACTTCTTTTTTTTACCATCATTGGGGTTTCTAACCATTTAAGGTAGATTACCTCCTTTAAAATACCCTCCCGAAGCAGTGCTGTTACTTTCTCTTCAATCACTTTTCATCTATCACTAGCAAAACTTCATTGCTTTTGCTTGACTGGTTCGATAAAATTTCCGATACACCCATGTAAATACACCAATGAGGATTTGAACAACAGATCATGAACATGAAAACTTTTTTGTGAAGAACATGTTATGATATTCTGCGAGACTTTTGTCACTTCACTAAGCTATGTTGTTTAGGTCTGCTATTATTTTGGTGAACTTTTGATTTTGATAGAAGCGCCCAACAAAAATCTGACAACTGTGCACATAACTTAATGCTTTGGTTTGGTCAGTCTTCGTACCACGTGATCGTTGTTCTTGATAAGAAAATAGGGAAATCCATGAATACTAACTCGATTTCTGCATCGCAAAATCTCATGCTATTACGATAAGAATGCTGGAATTATTTTGGGTCTATTGTCCCATCATAGATTTTAACATACAAAGGCAGCTTGAAGTACTTTGGCATCTTGAAATCATGAAGATACGGTGCCAACGGTGACTTATCTACATCATTGTCTTCCACTGTATCGCATAACTCATCCTCATACTTATGGCTCTTATGCTTTTGTCTTGTTTTAAACTTAATTTTGGGGATTTCAGCTTGAGAGTGGCTAAGAACTGATTGTATAGATGTTCTCTGTTTGCTCCTAAAAATGTTGTGAATGCTCTCCTCTCCTCTTCTTAATTTGTGTTAGGAGATTCTGCTTCCTCTCCGTCATCCTCCATATCTTCCTTACTGTGTTCCTATTCCTTACTAGGGACACGTGCTCGATCTTGGCTGGGATACATGCTCTTATTGAGTCCAGCCGTTGTTCTTGTGTATGGTGAAGCTGACTTTTTTCACATCTGGTGAACACCATTGTTTACCTTTATGGGAATGAATAATAAAAAAAAAATCCATGCCCAAAGTCGATGCCAAATGATTTATGGTTTAATCTATTCGCCGTTCACCATATATTCTACCAAGCAAAGAAACTGCCGTTCGCCGTATATCGTCTTTTCTTGCAAAACCAATCCCGGAAGTGATTTAGGGGAAAATATTTCGACGACCAAGTTAGTGCTTTTCCTTTAGAGAATTAGGATTTCTCAATTTAGCTCTACTTACCTGAGCCAGTGTTGCTCTTCTTGTATTTATAGCCGATCGTAGTTATGGCTCCGCATTACCAAGGTTTAAGGTCGTGAATTGTATCGTAGTCACTATACGTTCGGTTCGTGGCTAAGTGCTTGTCCTAATTATGTATTTATTGATTTATGGTTTAATCCACGACCACATTGTTCCACCTTTATCGATTCATGGTTGACATGAACATTGGGGTGAACTTCATACACTTTCTCTTTATCCATTTGCAATTGAAGATTGGGTTGGGGCTGAAGACAATCAACTTTTAGTTGTTGGGCTAGGTGTACACCACATGTGTTTTAAAGTAACTAGCAATGCTTATAAGCTATTTAATACATACTGTAAGGTAGAGGTTTCTGTTTCTAACACACCACATTCAGTGTTTAGATCTGTAAGTAATAAATTTTTATAACATACCTCATTTATTACTTTGCCTCTTGCAGGATCTTTATTTGTGAATATTGTGACATCTTCCTTCCATTCCATTGTTTTCTCGAATGTGTTGAGGAGCCACACAGAAGTATCATCCAACTCATTTTCAATAAAAGCACAAGAAAACATTGTTATGTTCCACTGATTATTGATTCCAACTATCGGCATACAAATAAAGTTATACTTGTTTGTTCTCTATGTAGTGTTAAATATGGTGACATCCTCGTAGAGTTTGTAGTCCTCTAGCATCATTGAATCTCTACAAAATACTGTTGGTATTCTCATCTCTTCGTCAAACTTGACTTTGAAGAAGAAATCTTTGTCCTTGTCACTTATTTCCAAGAGTCTGTCAACAACTTTCTGAGCATCTCCACTTTCAATTTCTTTCATTCAAAGTTGACTCATAAAGTTGAGCTGGTCTTTCATCTCATTGCCTAGACTTTCTTTTCCACCAGCTTCAAAAGCCACGTATTTATATCTTACAGTAGGTCTTAAACAGGCTTGTTTTTTAAGTAAGGCATTGCTTTTGTCTTTTGTAATCCTCCGTTCACTCCTACTGGGATACCGCCAGGCTGGTCTTGTTATGGTTGTGTTCCGTGATGTGGTGAGCCACCATGTAAAAATCTTGCTCAAGCTTGACTCTAGTTTCAGCTAGGCATGTTATTTTTGTAGTCAGATCCTTTCTCTTCTTCTTCCTCTTTTTCCCCAAAATGACTTTCATTATCCACACAAGGAACAATTATGATAATGATGGGTTTTAATGTTTTCGGGAGTCCTCCACAAGAGCACTTGTAGTACTTTTCATGAATCTGCCTTTTGCTGTTTAGACCTTACCAATATTTCCTTTAGCTGAAACCAATAGCATTTACATGCTTCTTATACAGAGCATGTATTGCTTCCAATATTTTTGCTTTTACGTCGCTAAGATTTTCACTGGCATCTATTTCATTTATATTCGAAAAATATGCACCTGTATCGATAATGAATACATTTTATAATGTAAGATATTCATGTTCGAATGTGATTTATGCAATGTCTACGTAAAGTTACTTAGAATTTGAAAATTATAAAATCTCCGTTCTGATCACTATAATAAATTATATGATTATTGTAACATATGACTAGTTTAGTGTATGTTGTACATGTTATAAGTTTAACAATGCAAAAGTTTGTCAAAAGTCAAAATTGATAAATGCATTCTATGTGTTTTGTTCTTTTAATCTTATGCATGTTTTATTGTAAACTATATATGATTTAAGTTAATAAGTGCATAAACTATAAGAATTTTTTAAGAAGCATGTAGTTTATAGTGCTAATGTTTGCACATGTTCAAAGCAGTCAAATTTCAGTATCCAGAAGTTTAAAGAACAGTTACATTGACATCGATTGCAATTCAAGGTTGGCTAGTTGTCACACCAAACAGTTGTTCTTTAGGAATTTCTTCTCGAATGTGTTCCAACTTAGTTTTTTTCCTTAGTAGGATCTATGCCACAAGGGTCGGCAGTCCACTTAAATGGTCAGCCACTACATTCTCACTCTCTTTTATGTCTCACATCAAGATAAAATTCACTCAACAGTAGTACCCACATAATAAACCTAGGTTTCACCTCTTTCTTTGTTATCAGGTAACGAAAAACAGCATGATCGGTATACACAATAACCTTAGTTCCTAAAAGGTACTGCCTAAACTTCTCAAGTGCAAAAACTACCACCAGTAACTCTTTTTCCTTGGTAGAATATTTAAGCCGTGCATCATTAAGAGTCACTGACACGTAGTAAATGACATGTGGAATTCTCACTAACTTTGGCCTAACACTGCTCCTATTTCATATTCACTTGCATCACACATTATTTCAAAAGAGAGAGACTAATTTTTGGGTTGGATAATAGGGGTAATAACAAGCATTTTCTTCAAAGTTTCAAAGGATTTTCTACATTCATCATTAACAACAAAATCAACATCCTTTTGTAACAATATGCACGACGAATAAGAATTCTTAGAGAAATCTTTAATAAAACGCGTGTAAAATCCTAGATGACCTACGAATGACCTAATGTCTTTCACACAAGTAGGGTAAGGAGGGCATTTGATTGTATCTATTTTAGCCTTATCCACTTCTAAACCTTGAGCTGAGACTACAGGACCTAGAACAATGCCCTTTTCCACCATAAAGTGAAATTTCTCAGAGTTTAAGACTAAGTTGGTGTCAATGCACCTTTCTAACACAAGTGCTAGATGATGAAGCAAGAGTCAAAAGAATCTTCATCGATAATGAAATCATCAATGAAAACTTTGACAAAGCACTCTATAAACTCCGAAAAGATACTGACCATGCACCTCTAAACGTACCTGGTGCATTGCACAAGCCAAAAGGCATACACCTATAAGCAAAAGTGTCAAAGGGGCATGTGAAAGTTATTTTCTCTTGATCCTATGGGTCGATGGCTAGCTGGAAGTATCCAGAATAACCATCAAGGATGCAGTAGTGTGAGTGACCGGCTAATCTTTCAAGCATTTGGTAAAGGAAAGGTAAGGGAAAATGATCTTTAAGAGTTATTGCATTTAAACGGCGGTAATCAATACAAATTTTCCATCCATTTTGAATATGGGTAGGGACCAAATCCCCATCCTTATTCTCCACCATAGTCACCCCACTTTTCATTGGCACCACTTGAGTGAGACTTACCCACTTACTATCAGAGATGGGATGTATCACCCATGCCTTAACTAGCTTAAGGACCTTGCCCTTAACCACTTCCATCATTGGCGAGTTTAACAATCTTTTAGGTTGGCGTACGGATTTTGAGTCCTCCTTTAACAGTATATGGTGTATGCATGTAGAGGGGATTAGACCCCTGATATCCACTAAAGTCCATCCAATTTCTCCCTTAAACTTCTTAATTTTTTTTAATTATTCTAGACTCTTGTTCACTAGTGAGTTTACTAGAGATAATCACCGGTAATGTCTCCCCCTCTCCTGAAAAAGCATATTTCAAATCTTCAGGTAAAGGTTCAAGTTTGGCTACAGGTGGTTCCTCTATTGAAGCCTTTGTCTAAGGCATCACTAGGTCATCTAAGTTCTCAGGTAAGGTCTCTATGTGATTTTCAATTAGGGTATCTACTTCCCATACATTATCCACCAAACTAGTGTTTCTAGTGTCAACATGATCATCATTCAAGTGGTAATCTTCTAAATCTACATTCACAACTATATCAAAATCCTCTTGCACAATTACATCAAGATTTTCACACATAGTAGGGAAGAACTCATGAAAAACAAAATTCACATTTTTATGATTGTTAAATTCCTCAATATCATTCCTACAATAGTTGATAGTGTCAAGAAGGTAATTACTAACCTTGCAATGGTTAAGAATATTGGATGGTGCCTTGTCCTTCTCCTTTCTTTCCTTATTTCTCACCCCATCCAAAGGAGGAAGTGGCAAAGATTCTTCATCAAACAGGTTCCACTTTCCCACCAATTTTTCACCCTTCCTATTAACTCGTTCACGGTCCCTCTTACTCTCTCAACACTCGAGGAGAGTTGATTTCCAAAGTCACTTATGCAACCAAATACTTGGTTTTGGATTGAGTCACTAACTTTCCCAAAGTTGGCTAAAGCTCTAAGTATTTCATCACAAGTGAACTTGGGGGTGTGATATTTAACCAATGCATGATTTCCATTCTCCTTTCCATAGTTTTTGTAATACAACAAACTCCATTTCCTTGCCATATTCACTCAACCAGGAGCAAGTTACTGTAGGGTGGTCAAAGTGACAAACCATACTGAGTTTCGTATGTTGAACACTTTTTCCCCACATTTCACTTCAAAAATAAACAAAGCAAAAATAAAAATAAATACAACACTAATTACTCAACTAACAAGCAATACAAGCTAATCACTAGACCTTAAACTAACATTCTCGGCAACGGTGCCAGAATTTAACCTGCCCCTACCCAGTGCATTGTTAAACACACAAGAGGAGACTGCCAGAAGCTATTAAGGGTTAAATATCAAATTTGTAATGTTTCTCCCTTTCCTACTACTATGCTACCAATAACGGTAGATAGTGAAAAAGTGTCGGGGTCATCCACAGAGGTGTTATGAATCTAGAAACTAGCTACAGAAAACTGTGGTCGGGTCATCAATCTGACCATGTGATAGGAATAAAGAGTGTTTTAAAAGTAACCATTTGGGGAAGGGGGTTTCAAGTATCAATTGTAAACTACTAACATGCAAACATGGAAATAAACTATATTAACTAGAATTTGGGGGTATTTGCGTAACATGATCGATAATTGGCTCTTATCCTTGATGCATTCACATAAAAAAATGTAAACATATCTTATGCCTATGTCACATAGTGTGGAGATAGCTAGATATTTCCCTCATTTATTATGCAAGGTACTACCACCAATACATGTTTATCTCATCGTCTACTTAATTAGAGATGCACTCTAATCCAGTAACTCCGCAGACCATCCATGTCCCTTACTGTCAATGCTAACGCTCCCCCACTTGGAGGAACAAAGCCTGTCTAAAAGGACTTTGCCTCGCGTAGGTCGCAACAGTGAGATATGAAAGTATGGGCATTACATCCCAGACTCTCCACTATGGATCTCAACCCCTATGCCTAGAGAGGCAAAGGTAATTGAGATGTTGTGATAATTCTAAGGGTAGCACGGATTTGTGATTTCTCCAAGCTGGCACAATCCTAGTTGCTACAAACAATCATGCTCAATCTATTAAGGTAAGCCAAGGGTTTCCCCTCATTGGGATTTTCCAAATTGATCGCATAAAATGAGATTCCTTTTCCACGACTATCCAATTAGAACTATGATTCACATGCAAAAATATTTCATTAAAGTGACATGAATGCACTCATCTCACTGGTGTTCTTGAACCTACTCCACAATTCTATCACTTCCAAGATAGAAATGATATCTAACATGATAATATGCTAGCATAAATGTATGGATGCATCATAATAATGGTATAGCATAAATCTTCAAAGATGATAAATCACACCTTAAGAACGAATATTCATTGGAAATAAATTAGGGACATCTAAATCTCAAAAATCCAAAAATCTAATCATGAATAAAACTAACCCCAACTTTGATTAAATTCCATTTGGGCAAATAAAAGAAAATAAAAGATGAAAAGAAAAAGAACTAGAGAAAAGGATGATAGTTTCTCTCTCTCTCTCTCTAGGCAACTCTTAAGATCTAAAAATGAAGCATAGCATAAACCATAATTAGCCTTGGCCTATATACATAGTAGTAGTTAAATGTGCCAAAAAATAGGCCCAAAAGTGGCCAAAAATCCTACCATCCGTAATTGGCGGGGGGAGAGGGGTGGTCAGCCCGTGCCTTCGTAGTGTCACGGGATGCTGAGCTTGGCATGAACTGTGTTTGCCATGCTAGCGTGGGATGCCAGCCTGGCACGGACTGTACCAGTCATGCAAGCGCATCCCAACAGCTCTGTAATGGGATTTTTAGCTTCGTGTTGGTGCTTCCCGTGTCATCTGGCGTGGACTGTTGACCAGATACTTTTTTTGTTCTTTCTAATTTGTGCCATGTATCGTTTGGTGTGCCCCATCAACTGGATGCTCTTTTTCTTAGTACCTCGTTGCACCCCGAATATTCTTCACACACCATGGGCTACTTTTGGCATTTGTTACTTGGAACGGTGCATGCCGTGTGAAACGGAACATCCCGTTCGTATACTTAGAAAAATTTAGATTAAAAAGTGACTTGGAGTGGCACGACCATCCAAAATGGGGTATGGGGGCCACCTAATGATGAGATCAAAAGGGAAGATCTAGGTCCCGTGAATACAAAACATCTATTAGTTCTAATTAAGCCTACAAAATGCACGATTTAGACAAGAAAGCCAATAATGGTCATCTAAACCTTTTGTCGTGCAAACCAAACTAAAAAAAGTAATCAACCAAACAAAATATTTTAATAAATGTGTTAAATACTCCGGCTAACATATTCTATATGGTGCACATCACTCGTGGTGTGCCTTGTGTCGGCTGGCGGCTGATTTGGTCGGTGGGCGCCATTGTCTGTTCTTGACATTATTGAACTTCAAATCCAATTTTTCCAGCTTAATTCCATATACTACCTTGAATTTAGGTGTGTGACCTTCAAGCTACTACCTTCCTTGCTAATTACCTTCAATATCTTCTACCGTTCTTGCGAATGGCTTTCTTCAAAATGATTTAAAAATACTCGCTAGCAACCTACTAGTAAGATCACAAAGAAGAATCTAGGTGGTTGTGAATACAAAGTGTCCATTAGATTCAATTTAGTCTACAAAATCTTGGAATTTTGACCTATCTGAGCTTTCTTCCCATGTTTGCCTAAGTTTCCTTTTTGGGTTTCTAACTTAGCAGGATATATATTTTTATCATTTTTTCAAAATTTTCAATTTTATTGTGTAGCACAAAATGCCCCAAAGGTGGGCTTCATACTACATGAATATTATGAAAATAAAATAAAATACACCACTAAAAAGTTCTTCCCAAAACATTGCCCAAAAACAAAGAGATATCACCATAAAGATCAGACCACCAATTTTTTTTACTAAACTTTCCAAAACCAAAGATAACATCAAAATATTCCCTAACAAAAAAACACTAAAAACACAAAGGTATCCCTAGATGAAAAACTTAGAAGTGTTTCACTACTCCCCCTCAAACGTGAACTATACATTGTCCCAATGCAATGAACCAATACTAATCATAAGTGAGAAAGACAGAAGTAGTGAAACTCATTCATGTGACCCCAAAGGGTCCTTCCTGAAATGCCGAGTCTCGCTCATCCTCCTCATTTATTCATGATGCATTTCTTGCCTCTCGATGGGAATGACATCCCAAAAACAACCGAGCATTGAAATGTGAAATCTCTCGACCAGTTGCTCGATGGTCCCTTCTTAGACATCCACCTCTCATCAACAATAGTGAACTCCTCCTTCATTTCTCGCTCGATGAAGTCAAACCTAGACCCCCAAATATGCATGGTACCCTCTACGGAGTCTAGATAAGTACCAAAATCCTTCAACTGTAAATTCATCCTTCCAACCGCATGACTGGCCTCTTGCACAATTTGGGTAGACCTCGCA
>JAULKK010061855.1:0-40681 GCA_032355705.1 Rubia peregrina
ACTAAACTCCAATCTATTAATGCTTTGTAGAGGAGCATGTAATAGGTTGAGGTTTTTGCAAAGATCCCGCAAGTCACAAATTGGATGATCTCCCCAAACTGATTCCACCGTTGGTATGAATTCCGAAGAAAGGCTCCACATATTATAGTACTTGAAAGGCTTCTTAATTCTCCGATGAGGCTTTGTAATTTGCAGCAATAGAGGATTATGATCAGAAATATGCTCGGGCAGAACCAAACAACTAGATTCGGACAACTTATCAAGCCATTTCTGATTGATTAGTGCCCTATCCAGTTTGCTACAAATTCTGTTGTCCATCTTGCTTCTATTGCTCCAAGTGAAGGAAGGGCCAAAAGTCTTCATTTCACACAAATCTAGGGCCTCCACCACGGCCTTAAAATCATAGAATTCCGAGGCTGAGATAGGAGCTCCCCCTAATCTGTCCCCATAATCCAAAGGAGAGTTGAAATCACCCGTTATCAACCAAGGCTCATCTTGAATATTAAGCTTTTGAAGCTCATTCCACAAAGGCCCCCTTTCTGATGGTACATTCTTACCATATACAAAAGTAACAAATATGGCCATATTCAAGGACTTTAATAAACAAGAAGTATGAATCCATTGGGCGTGAGTTGACAAAATCTTCACATCATAAAGATCAGGTCTCCACCCCAAGAAGATTCTACCACTATTATCACAAATGTTGTTTGAGACAAACCTCCAACCAAGATTTAATTGATCCCAAACTTTAGCCTCATTTTTTTGTACTACCTTTGTCTCCATAATGCATAAAAAACCTACCTTATGTACAAAACACAATTCCCGAACAGCCCTTTGTTTCATAGAGGTATTGAGACCTCTAATGTTCCATATAAGTAGGTTTGATTCCATTAGGGGGGTGGGAAAGGTGGGGAAAACTCTTTACTGAATCAAGATTCAACATAACTATTTGATCATTTTGCTTAGAGGGCAGCATACCTTCAAGCGGTTCAAGTGTTGTTGATGCCTTTGTTTGCACAACATCATGATCGGATGGTGGCTTATAAGGCTCCTTCCCCGGCCTATGAATTGGTGCATGAGCTTCTCTAGCAATCACTGAAATGGATTCGGCAATTGGTTGCTTTTGAACTTGATCACTTGGCATCTTCGGGACATACTTCTTGACTAGAGGCTTTGTAGGCTTTTGCACTTTCTTGCAACTCTCCTTAGTATGGCCTAGCATAGCACAATGAGTGCATTTAGTGGGCTGCCATTCGAACACCAGCTTTTGTTTTTGCACGATTTCATTCTCATCAATGAAGCACACTTGAGAAGGAAGTTCATCAAGTATTTCCATTTCAAGTTGAACTCTTGCAAAATTAAGCCTATCCATGGCATGAGTAGCCGTATCCACCATCAATGGCTTGCCAATAGGACTAAGGATTCTGCTTAGTATCTCCGGAGTCCAATAGATCGGATCCAAATCTGGAAGTTGAACCCAAACCGGGATTTTGGAGGGCTGGTCGGATTGAAAATGCCTCGACCATGGATAGATTAGCACCGGCTTATTATCAAAAGTAATAACCCCTCTTTCCAGCACCTTGTTTCTGATAGCAACATCTTTAAACTTCACCATGAACACACCCGGGGAGGTTAACCAAACCTTAATAATCTCGGCCTTCCACCAAACTTTTCTGAAAAAATTGTCCATGACCGCAAAGGGTGGATTACCTCCAAGAACCTTACAAATGATGGTGCTCTCCCACGCTTTGCAACTATTATCCACACTAGCTTTGGGGATTCTTCCCATATGCACACCAGCAACTTCATCCGGTGGATAATATTTCATGCCTTCAACTCTATCTTTGAATAGATCCGACCAAGAAGAACTCGGATTTGGGGCTGATGGAGCTTCCATTTCTTTCTTCAAAATAGTTTGAGCCTCCTCTAACTTGTTCAAGAAAGAGGACGGTCCAGCCTCTCTCCCTCTCCCTACATCAGTTTGCACCTCATCTAATTCCTTCCCTTGCTTACAAACCGATTGAGCCTCATCTAGCTTCTTCAAGAAACCTCCACCCTTTGTACTACTTGCAAAATCCTTGGTAGGTTCAAGAGAGTTGCTAGGAGTAGAGGATGGCCCCTTGCCTTGCCCAAAAACAGATTCGGCCACCCTATTTTTCTTAAAACCCGATTCCACCACATCTAGTTTTTCCAAGAATCCTCCACCCCTTGTACCATTAGCTAAATCCTTGGTAGGTTCAAGAGATTTGCTAGGAGTAGGGGATGGAGTGTGCATCTTTGTTGAGGGCAGATCTAGAGTAGGTGGGAAAGAAATCTGCTCACCTTGTACTTGTGAAGAACCAGTGGGTAAAGACTTGCTGCTGTCCACTAGATCCATGGCCGCCATTTCTTGTTCTTCAACATTAGAATCCTTGTTTTCCACATGAATCCATGAACCCCTTGCAGCAACCCTTGCTTCGGCCAAAAGCTTCTCTTTTTGCTCCAAAGAAAGCTGCTTGAAAGCTTCCTTGATAACCTTAACCCTTTTCTTTCGTTTAGAACTCCCCATAGCAAGAGTACTAGAGATCTAAGCAAAGAGAAGTAGGGTTTTGGCTGAAAAAGATGAACACATAGTGGAGGTGTTTTCGCCCACACTAGAGAGCACTTTCAACCAACCTCTTGAAGTTCATATGCATTGTATGACCCTTGGTTTTTTGAAAATGTCTACGATTTGCTTAAATGTTAGGTAGTAGGATGTGGTATTGAAACTGAAGGAAGAACTGTTGTTTTTCGTTTAATAGTTGTGATAGTTACAACAAGTAGATTTTTTGAAGTTGTCTTCAAGAACGACTTTTTTGTTTTTCAAAACCGCCCACTAACACACGTTTTTCCTTCCATTAATGCGCTCTTTGGCGGTTACGCTACCCGTCTGGATATCCGCCACGTGTTCCTTTCTGACAGTTTTCTGCACGCTGGCTGCGTAGATTTTGCTCTATCTGAAGGCGGTTATCATTACTTTTTTGTCGCCCTGTCCTTCAAGGAAATTAATTGCCCATGTCTGCTTTATCTTCTTTTCTTCTTTTCGCCCATTCATATCCTTTATCGTTATCTTTTTACCGCTTTCTCTCTCTGTAATTCCGTCTGTGTATTTTTGCTCGGGCTTTTTATTCTCCGGTGACTTTTAATCTTCTTCTAGGTACCCTTTCTTCTTTTCCCTATCTTCCTTCTTTCCGTTGTTTTATTTCAATACCATGGTTTCCATCGTCGGTGCTCCTTAGGCAGAGTCATACTGCGACACGACCAATCCCGAATTTCAGCCGGCTCTTGATGTCATTGAAGCTGCCTTCAACACTTAAAACACCACTTTCAACGACATCCGTGACCATGCTTTTCTTCCTGGAGTAAACCAGACAGTACTTGACGTTTCTGCAGGCATGGTTGCAGTCTATTTCGAGGCCATAGAATAGTGATATCTCCGATTTCCTTTTCACCCCTTCTTTCAGGCCATTTTGACCTTCTACGAGCTAAGCCTAATTAACCTTCCCCCAAATTCTGTTCGGGTAATTTTAGGCTTTGAAGTTTTATTCCGCTTCTTTCATATCCAACCTTCTATTACCCTGTTTCGCATTTTTTGTCACTTCGCCAGGATGCCACCGGATTAGACTTTCTCGATGTTCTGGAAGGATGGGGTCAAACTGTTGACTGATCTCCCCACTCGTGCTGAGTGGAAGAGATGGTTCATTTTTGTGGACGAGGACCTCGTCCTAGTCCCCCGGTGATGATGTGAGTGTCACGTATCCCTCCGAGCTGGAAAATGGGCAGGGATCTCGTCCTAATTTTGTTGGAACTTTCCCCATGCAACCATTCATCTCCCGCCTTGAATTCGTGAGCGTCAAGTGGGACCACCTCCTACGTGATTCCATCGTTTGTGCTGTCAGTCTGCCGTATCTCCTGGGTGGCATTTCTCTCGGCGAGGGTCTCGCCTATCTGAGCGGCATTCATTGTGTTTTCTTCACTATTTTAACTGGGTTATTAACTCTGCCTGCTCATTTTTTTTGTATTACTCATTCTTTTTTTACAATATGTTAATCATTCTTTTTTTTCGCAGAAATTTCTGTGGCTGCTTTTGTTGGGGATCTATCAAGGCTGTCTCGCCGGTAAGGAAGAAACCGTCCAACCTCCCATACTGATGACGCGACTGGCGTCGTTGACCAACAAGTTGAGGCAATCAATGTCTCCGACACTGAGGTTAACGAAGACGAGCCTGCCCTAAAGAGGGCCCATAACAAGCTGCGGAGAAGAGGCGAGGATAGTGGAGCGGGTCCCAGCCTGTCTCCTTGTGCTATCATTTCAGAAGAGTTTCCTGAGACTCCCGCCCCTAGCCAGCAGGGTCTTGCTTTGGCAACCAACTTGTTTCAGTGATCCCTTTTTCACCTCCTTTTGCACGCGACTCTTCTTCTCGGGAATCTGCACCAGGTTTTTTTGTACATCGCCTCTGCTCGGAGAGATCTAGATTCCCAGACCTTGCTCCTTCCTCACTTCAATGCCTAGCTGCATGAACGCTCCCTAAACGTCGTCGACACCAATTCTTTGGCCGATTGGTCAGCTGCGGCCGTTTTAGAGGTTTGTCCTCCCTCCCTCCCTCCCTCATTATTTATTTATTTTCCTTTATTTTTGTCCCAGTGTTTACTCTTTTCCCATTTATTTTCTAGTATCTTTGCTCCGCTAGGGCCTTGCAGGAGGAAGAGGACAACTTGCGGGAGGAAAATACCGAGCTGAACCACGACCTGACCACTCTGCATGCTCAAGCTCGTTGAGCTCCGGAACTGGAGCAGGATCTGGAGCTGGAAAAAAGGGGTCACCCGTTCCCTACATAACTCCCTGACCTGTGTCAAGGCTAGGGTTTCTGACCTGAAAGCCTTCCAGGATCGGACCTTCACTCGGGGCTTCCTGATCATTTATTCCCACGTGGTGTGAAGCAATAAGGCATCTGAGCTGCTGAGCGGCGTGCTGATGAGGTCCATTGACCTCTACTCCCGCACTGAAGATGAGGATCAACTTGCAGGTTGGCCTAGGTGATGCTTTTATTCCTTTCAGGGAATACAACTTCACTAAGTACTTCTCGCAACTGCATCCAGAAATGTCATTGGCCGAGCTAGACAGTTGGAAGACTGATGCGTATTCCATCAGTGGGACCCAGCAGCTCACCGAAGACATGGCTGTTCTTGCTGAAGAGACTGCTCAAGCTGCAAGCAGCTCCAAGAAGGGGGGCGAAGCTAGGGAGGTTAGCGCCATAGTCACTGAGAAGGCTGAGGAGGAAGACGCCATGGCAAAGCTTTGAAGGAGAATTTCATTTGTTTCTTTCTTTATTTTTTATCCTTCATCTGTTCCCCTGTTGAGGGATGGGACAATATTTTACTTGCTACTGTTTTGTTTGTTTGTTGTTTTTTAAATTTTTATAAAACTTTGAATGCCTATTTCCTTTCTCGACTTTGCCAGCAGTTAGGCTAAATCGTGAAGACATATTTGGCCTAAACTGCATTAATTTATGTTTTTCTCTAGCACTTGTCGGGCTAGAGTTATCGTTCATTTTTATCCTTGATGTTTGTCCTGCAGCCGTGCTGTCTGTTAAGGTCAGCGCTGTAGCTTTGACCTACACCTGGTTTACTTAACTCCAGCATGGATTGCTGTCAGAGTTTTGTGATCTTTGCCTCGTATAACCTGGCTTGCCATTGTGCTGGCTGTTGGGATTGACATCTAGACTTTAACCTGGGTTCCGTCTTATGCTTCTCTGACTTTGGTTATGGTCAGAGATTCATTTTCCTTATCCCCTTCGAGATTTGACATGCACTTTGCGCTAGCTGTTTGCGCCTATGCGGTAGCTTTAGTCTGAATTGGGCCTTTCTCCAGCGCTGGGTGCGGCCACAGATTCATTTTCCTTAGACCCTTTTAGATTCAGCCTGCACTATGCGCTGTCTGTTTGCGCTAGCATGACAATTTTAGCCTAAATCAGGCATTTCTCCAGCACTGGGTGCAACCGGAGATTCATTTTCCTTAGTCTATTTGAGATTTGGCCTGCATTTTGTGCTAGCTATTTGCGCCAGCGCGAAAACTTTAGCCTAAATCAGGCTTTTCTCCGGCGCTGGGTGCGGCCACTTTGAGATTCAGCCTGCACTTTGCGCTGGCTCATTGTGCCAACACGGAAACTTTAGCCTTAATCAGGCCTTTCTCCAGTGCTGGGTGCAGCTGGAGATTTATTTTCTTTAGCCCCTTTGATATTTGGCCTGCACTTTGCACTGGCTATTTGCACCAGGGCGACAACTTTAGCCAAAATCGGGCCTTTCTCCTGTGCTTGGTACGGTCGGAGATTCATTTTCTTTTTTATCCTACACTCATCACAAGCATTATACAAAGGAGACGGGGACGAAGATCGGGGTCTCCTCATGATCATTCCCCTTTCATAGGATTTCAACAGATTTGATAATTTCAGGAACCCCGTCTCGCCTACCCATTATATTAAACAACCCAAAATAAGTTTTCATGCGTACTTAAATTTACAATTATTTAAGCGTAGTACCTTCTCAGGTTAGCTATATTCCAGGTCCTGGGAATTGGTCTTCCATCCATCGTCTCCATTTTGTATGCTTTTTTTCCTAGTACCTCAGTCACCTTGTATGGCCTCTCCCATACAACATCCAACTTCTTCTGACCCTGGGCTTTACTTGCTTCATTCTTCCTTAATGCTAAGTTCCACACTTTTAAGGATCTTACCCGCACCCTGCTGTTGTAATGTTGTTCCATCCAGGATTTGTACGCTACTTCCTTCAGTGCTACCTTCTCTCTGAGTTCATCCAGGGCCTCCATTTTTTCCCTAATAGTTTCTTCATTTTCTTCCTGGCTCATTGGTTCTACAAATCTCTTCTTGGGCACTACTACTTATGGAGAAACGATCGTCTCCGTTCCGAAACCCAGTTTGTATTGCGATTCTCCTATAGAGGTTCTTGGCGTGTCTTGTATGCATACAACACACTCTTAAATTCTTCTTCCCGCTTTCTTTTGTCTTGTCCCAACCTCTTTTTTAGCCCCTGAAAATTGTCCGGTTTGTCACCTCTTTTTGCCCGTTTGCCTGCGGGTGAGCAACGGAGGTGAACTGCTGCTACGCACGACGACCTGAAAGGTTTGTGGGCGAACTATTTTCCATTATCGCTTACAATCACTCGTGGGATGCCAAACCTACACACTATGCTCTTCCAAGCAAACATTGTGATTCTCCAACCTATTATACTTGCTACAGCCTCCGTTTCCGCCCATTTTTGTGAAGTAATCTATTGTCACAAGTAGAAATGTCTTTCTTCCTACAACCTCTGGGAATGGTCATGCGATGTCAATCCCCAATTTTTTGAAGGGCTAGGGCAACCTTATGTCGGTAATTCGCTCTCCCGGAAGCTTCTGCACCTTCGCATGTTTCTGACACCTGTGACATTCTTTGGCCATTTTTTCTGAATCTACCCTCATGGTTGACCAATAGTATCCTGCCCTTACTGGCCGCAACACCATTGTCCTTGCTCCCTAGTGACTTCCCAACTTCCTTCATGAATTTCCCTGGGGATTAGTTCTGCCAACTCTAGACCTGCACATCTGAGCCACGACTCAGTGTAACTCCTCTTGTACAGCAACCCATTTCTGATAGCATATTGTTGCACCTTTCTTTTTTTATTGTTCTTGCCTCATTTTTCTCGGTCGGCAGTTGGTCACGCACGCTCTAGGTAATTGCAAATAAGCGTCATCCAATCAGTCGTTGGTCCCTATATCACCGCTACTTGTCCCGCATCTGTTGACCTACAAGCTAACCAACACAGTCTAGGTTAAGTGTGCATGAGTTGAGGAGGCAACTTACTTAACGCATCTGCCCTTGTGTTCTGCGACCTTGAGACCCTGGTGATGTCAAACTCTCTAAACTCTGCCACTAAGCTTATGACCATGTCCCTGTACTTCATCATTGACGGCTTCTTGGCAGCATACTGTCAATTATACTGGTTGGCCACCAGCATCGAATCTTAGTAGGCCTGTAGTTTATTTGTTCCCAACTTCCTGGCTATCTATATGCCCGCGATTAGTGTCTTATATTCAGCTTCATTGTTTGTGGCTGGGAACTTAAAACGTAGGGCATTGGTCGACTCCACTCCTTCCGAGTCTGATATTACCAAGCCGCACCTGCTCCCTCCACTCCTAAGGATCCTTCCATGTATAACTTCCAAACGCCCGCATCAACTTTCTTGCCCCAACTCGCAGGCTGGGACTAATCTTTTACCACATCTCCTTTCATCTTTTTCTCCTTTGGCATCTCTGCTAAAAAGTCTGCCATCACCTTCCCTTTAATCTCCCTTCCCAGGGAATATTCGATGGCATGCTCTCTTAGGTCAACTACCCACTGTCTTAACCTCCTTGCTGCATGGACCAGGGCCAACGCCAATGTCTTCTGATTCATGTATCTCTGCTCTGGACCCTGTAGGGCCCTGCTGACAAAGTATACCGGTCGTTGAACTTTGTTTTCTTCTTTCACTAGCGCCCCACTCATAACTTTATCACTTGCTTCCACATATAAGTATATGGTTTCCCCTTTCCTTGGAATGGTTAGCGTGAGGAGATCTTTCAGGTAGGTCTTCACCTCCTCAAATGCCATCTCCTGTAATTTTTCCCATTGTACCATCCCTTTTTTGTCCATGCATCCTTTCAGCGTTTTGAAAAATATAAGCGCTCTTTCAGCTGCTCATGACATAAAATGGTTCATAGCCGCCAGCTTCCTATTCAAGCTCTGAACCTCCCTTACCGTGCTTGGCGATTTCATTTATAAAATTTCCTTTATCTTTTTGGGGTTCGCGTGCAGGCCCTCATTTGATACCATGTGCCCCAGGAACTTCCCTGCTCCTACGCAGTGGTGAATCTAGAAAATTTTCAATGGGGTAACCACTAATATATATATATAAATTTACATGGGGTAACCACATACTAATACCCCCTATTTTTTTTCCCCTGGTTACCCCATGCCACACACTAGGTCCGCCCCTGCTCCCACGCCAAATTGGCATTTGGTTGGGTCAACTTCATCCCGTTCTCCCTGAATTGCAAAAAGGTCTCCCTGACGTCCTCCACGAAAGTCTCGTATTGACTATTTTTTTCACCATGTCATCTGCGTATACTTCTAGGTTTCTCCCCAATATGTTTTTGGAAAAATTTATCCACCATCCTTTTATATGTTGCTCCAGCGTTTCTCAAGCCAAAAGGCATCATACGGTAACTGAAAGCCCCATTCTCTGTGATGACAACGGTTTTCTCTACGTCATTTTCCAGCATGGGGATATGATGATACCCCTCATATGCATAGAGAAAACATTTGATTAGGTAGTTAGTAAGAGTGTCTACCTTCTGATCGATGACTGGCAACGGGTAACAATTCTTGGAGAAGGCCTTATTCAGGTTCGTATGGTCTACACACATCCTCTAGCTACCATCGATCTTCTTAACCAGTACTGGATTAGCCAACCATGTTGGATAAGGGATTTCTTCCAGAATCCATGCTGTAATTATATAGCCCTATTCTTTGTTGACTGCTTCACTCCTTTCTCTGTATAACATCCTCTGCTTTCGTTTGACTGGCCTGTAAAAGGGATCCAACATCAGCTTATGATAACCTACATCCTTTGAAACCCCCGTCATATCTTCCGGCTTCCTAGAAACACTCACCCGTTCTCTTACAGGACCCTTATTAGTTTGGTTTTCACCTGAGTTGAGAGATTAGTTCCTACCTGCACCGACCATCTTTCATTCAGCCTCACCATTTCCACCTCTGCACCCAGCTTCGATAGATCATTTCCGTCCGTGATTAACCTTCCATGCCTTACTTTATTGACCTGTGCCTCACGGCTCCCGCCTTAATTTTCTCGCTTTCTCTTACTGAGTACGATCCCGTGGCACTCTCTGGCTCTCTGCCGGTCTCCTTTTACTGTGGCTATCCATCCTCTTGTCTGGAACTTCAACAACAGGTGCAAGGTAGATACTATGCCCTTAAGCAATGTTAGCGTCGACCTGCCCAGTATCAGGTTGTAGGGATTGTTTTCCTTTACAACTATAAATTCCATGTCCATCATTTTTCTTCTCTCTCCTTCTCCCACCGTCACTAGGAGAAGTATAATACCTTCCAACCATAGTATCCTTTCTGCAAAGTCCACCAGCGGGGTGCTCATCTATTCCAACTTTCTCCTGGTATTCTTATCTAGTTTCTCGAAATAATGCAAGTACATAACTTCCGCAGAGCTTTCTCCATCGACATATGTCTGATGGCTCCTTTTATCCATCACCCTAACTATTATCACCACCACAACTGCGCTTGCTGGCTAGTTCGGCATCGAATCGCTGTCGTGAAACGTTATTGCTTCGTTTGCTCCCAACTTCATTTCCTTCGGTGTTGGCTGCGATGTCTGCATGCAACGCACCTTTCGCAGAGACTTAGTCCTTTCTCCTGCACTTCCACCTATGATGACGTATATATTTGTTATCATAGATGCTCTATTTCCTTCACCGAGGGTATTCTCTCTCTGTTTTTTACGGTGTTCATCAACTTTCTCAGCTCTGGCAACCTAATTTCCCTTATCTCACCTTTGCTCTTTGATGGGGCTCCTTGTCTTATCCCAATTATCTTGCTGCTTACGGAATCCTTCATACTTATTTTTTCCCTAGTAGGTGGCACTGTTATGATCCTTCACAATTTTTACCAAATGCGCTAGCTTCTCGCTCTGCACCGCATCCTCAATGTTATGCTTCAGGTGAATAAAGTCATTCGTATTATGACTATGGTGATGTGTCCATTTTATACCATGATTTTGGGATCTTTTTATACCCATTTTGGTAGACTTTCATGCTTTAAAGATTCTATTTTACCTTGAATTCTTATTATGACAGTTGAGAGCGACTTCATCTCTTTTGTCACTTATAATAAGAATTCCGTAAAACAAAGTAATTATCAAAGATTTGAAGACTCTATTTTGAAGACTATGAAGGCTTTTGAAGACCCGGAGAAAGGAAGAAGAGAAGAATACATGAAGACCAAATAGTTAAGTCGCAATGGATGTGTCGCGAGTCGCGACGACCACTTGCCCAGACTTACTTTTCAGAATTTTTGTACTATAAATACTCAACACTTTTTCTCTTCTTCCCCAACTTCTTCTTTTCAACTTTTCTTGCAAAAAACCCTAGGTTTCATCTCTTTCCATCTTTGTTCTACTTTGATTCTATGTTTGAATTGCATTTGTTAATTAGTATGATTAGTAGTAGCTAAACATAACCTTGGGAGCAATTGATTAGGCTTCCAAGCCCATGTCTTGAGACTTGTGTATAAGCTATTTAATGCTTTATCTATTGTGCATTTAGTGTTCTTGAAATGGGTTGTTGAATTCATTTATGATATTGGAAGTTTGAGTATATGAAATGCTTCTATGATTATGTGTTAGGGTTTGGACAAATTAGCAAATTCTTCCCTCTTTGATATGAAATCCAAGAGCATGATTTAGGGATTCTAATGTTGTTGGAGATTTGATAAATGCTATGTAAATGTGGCGATGTCGAATTCTTCGTCATATTTATTTATGTAGCAAATGAGGGAGGTTAATGAACGTTATTGGCTAATCTTGTGTAAATGCATGAATTGGTTCAATACTTATATACAGTTTAGTGTTTATAAGTATTACCAAGCTTGTTAATTCTTTGAGCTTAATGCCATTAATGGGATACCTTTAGGCGTTGAATTACTAAAGGGGTCATTAGTGAGGTTTAGCTAGAGATGTTGAATTCACTCTAGTAAACTACAATCAAATAGGAATGAAATATTTATCTTCACAACAAGTAGTAACGGCGTGAAATAGATTATATGTCAATGATAGATAGAAGGCTTGGTAGTATAAGTCAATTGCCCCCAAGACTCCATAATTTGTATTTAATCTTGTTTTAGCTATTGTATGCTTTGTTAGCTTAACTCGTCTTCTAAATTGTTAACTTAGAAAAACCAAACCAAAACCCCCCTTTTTCATGTGTTTTTATGTATATGTATATCTATATATTTAGCGTAGTGTTTATCATTTTATGAGCAAACACTTGAGAATATCCCCCGTCTCTGTGGACGATCCCTACTTGCCTTGATATCAGCTCAGTTGTATTTAGTAAACAAAAGGGCTTAAAATAGCATCTTTGATAGGTACGACGATGACCTCTCAAATTTTGGCACCGCTGCTGGGGACAGGGCGTATATTGTTATGTGTTTGAGCATTTTATGATTGAATATGTGCTAGTTGTGAATATTTGTTTGCTTGCTTTTGTTTAGTTTTTAGTTGATCTTTGTTTGGCTCGAGGACGTATTATTCGAGTTCTTGGTGAATGGTTCGTACACGATCCTCATCACAAGAACCCTTACACTACGACCCTGAGTTGGAATTGAACATTAGAAGGGCTAGGAGACTTTCATTGGAAAGTGTGCATATCTATTCTCCTAGTGACCATTTTACCACATCTTCAACCTCCATGGATCAAAACAAGGAGCAAGAAGGTGACTTTCCCGGAGGTGGACCTCAACCTCCTTCCCAACAAGGGAGAAAAGTCCCGGTGAGACAAGTACCAATACGGGAGGCGATAGCTCCCAATCTTAAGCACCAACCTATGTGTATCACATATCCGGCGGTTGGAACTCACGGGCATTTTGAACTGAAGTCCGGGCTTATACACTTGCTACCATCCTTCCTTGGTAGGCAAGGGGAAGATCCAAACAAGCACCTTCTGGATTTCTACATGGTGTGCAGTGGAATGCTTCCCGATGGAGTGAATGAAGACTTGTATATGTTGAAGGCATTCCCATTCTCACTCCGAGATGCAGTGAGGGATTGGTTGCACTATCTACCGCTTGTGAGTATCACTTCTTAGATTGAGCTGAAGAAGAAATTTCTGTCTAAGTCCTTCCTGGCCTCGAAATCCGCAGCATTCAAGGAATACAAGAAAGAGTTTGTGCAGGAGTTCTATGCCAATGTAATGGCAGAAAACTTAGATGTTAATTCTGACTAGTATGGCTGGGTGTATGTACGAGGAAAGGTAATTGAATTCTCAGCAGAAAGGATCATCAAAGTGCCTGGTTTGGCAGTCTTTGAGTTTTTGACTGCTTATGCTGAGGATATGGAGGTGACTAATGACCAGATATTGACTGAAATTATTGGAGGCTTAGTGACTGAATGACCGAAGCAGGGGAATGCAACCATGTCAAGTCTAACCAGCAGGTACTTTTGTTTATCACAAATTGTTATAAATTGTTTGATTCCATCTACCAACACCTCAGTCTTGACAAGAGAAATGGCCAAACCGATATACAACAGTAGGAAGAAAATTCTAGTCAATTTGGGTTGAATCATACAAGAGAATATTGTTTTCCAGGCTGTCTCCTCAAGGATGAAAAATTCTCTACCACATCAATGCATTATCTCAGATGGGTAAAATTGGTAAGGTACCGGTTAAGGATGATGATGTGGTTGTAGCTACTACTCCAGTAAAGGCTAAATCCATAACCTTCTCTAAAAGGAAAATACATGATTTTCCATGGACAGTCGTTGAAGCTAGTAGTTCATCGGGTGATGCAGTAAAGAAGGTAAAAGAGGCACAGAAGGTAGTAGTTCAAGCTAAGATTGCAGCTTTGAAAGTTCAGTTAGCTGCTTTGGAAGCTGAGTTAACCCAGCTGGAAGCTGAGACTGAAGATTAATGTCTGGCTCTGATTCTGATTTTTTGAAGATTTTATTTCTGGAAATTGTTAATTGTTGTTTCTGGTATGTTTTATGGCCCCAAGGGGAAGTATTCTAGATTTCTTTTCAGTTATTTTTGGATATTATTATGTTGGATTCTCAAAATTCTGACAGTCAGTTGGTCTGATGTTCCAATATGGGGTTTAAAAAAAATTCTGAAGTTTTTTATTATTATTGACTGTGTGTTTGATGTTCCAACATGGATGTTGAAGTTTTTTGAGTTATGGACTTTAGGGGAAGCTAAAAGTTTGAGCTAATGTTCCAACATCCATATTGTTTTGGTTTAATTACTCTATTTGCATAATTGTTGATTTGAAAGTCCAAAATATTGACGAGTCCACAAAATGTCAAAGGGGGAAATTGTAAAGTCCAAATTCATTTAATTGGAAATTTGTGGAAACTATGCAAATATGATATTATGTTGCAACATCAAAGAAAAAATGTTTGTGAGATAAGGAATGTCGAGTTGGAATCCGATAAGGGTTTTATTTCATCCAGGTTGTGTTTGATTAGAGAATATACCAATTCCTATATCTATGGGATTGGATTAGATTTATGGAATTGGAATTAACGATGTTGGAACATATTCATGATAATTGATAAATTTAAGTAAAACCAAATTTCAGTAATCTATATCGTCGAGAAGTGGTTTTATCTAACAGAGGGAACAACAAGGTATTTACTCATCCCTAATGAGCAAGAACCATATAAAACCACACGAAACAAGTATTACATCTCTAAGTTAATGTCACTATGTGTTGTATGTTTCTCTTTCATTGATCATGAAGGAAATGTGTGGTTGGTGGAAAAATACAAGGTTTCCCTATTCCATTCAAGATTAATAGTGTCAAATGGCGTAGGGGAACCATAATTCTAACTCTTCAATCAATTAGGAAGAAGCTAACTATGAACTAATTCTAGCCTTAAATGCTAAGTGACCACATTGATCTTGCAAGAACATTTCTATTCAACAAGATAATGCTAGCACCCATGTATTAGCAAATGACCCAGAATTCCTAGCAACAACCAATTCAATTGATTTTTTTTACATAAAACTAGTGTGCCAACTTGCTAAGTCAGTAGATTTAAACATTATAGTGGAGTTTTTTTTGCATTGATTCAAAGTTTACAACACCAACACCCTAGCTCTATCCTAGATGGATTATTACAGGCTGTAATTAATCCATTTGAAAGGAAAGACCCCAAGACACTACACAAAATTTTCATTTCTTTACAAAATGTGATAATCGAGATAATGAACTTTAGAGAGGGGAATAACTTCAAAGTAGCACACATGGGAAAACAAATACTTAAGAAGCTTGGGATTCTTCCACACAATCTGATTGTGGATTCAGAAGTTGTAAGGGGATATGTCTGGAAGATTTGGTTGCAATCGGTATGATAACAAAGGTTCAAGACTTGTTGTTCAGCATGGAAATGGTTTAAAAATTATTTCAAATTATTTTGAGAGTTTGTGTTTCTAGAAAAAAATTTATAGGGAAAACATGTATTTTGGTTTTCATAGTCATATTTATAGGGAAGCCTTGTAAAACATTGATGTTTATCTCTCTTTTCGAATGTAATGTAAAAAATTCTTATTTTCATATAATTTACGGAAATTGTATGTTTTATGTTAATTTTTTTTAAATCAAGTCAATGAATGTTTCAGCAAGAAATTATTAGCTGGTTTAGTACACTATAAGTACACCCACATATCATTACTATCCATACAGGATGATGTCATAATGTTTTGAAAATAAAAACTTTGGTTGCATCTTAAAGACTGTACACAAAAAAATATCATCACTTAAGGCTTGCTACTATGACTAAGTTTGGAATAGGTAGGGTACACACGCAACCCATCTAACTAAATAAAGCACGAGCGAGGTGCTCATGCCAACAAATTAATGGAAACACCTCATAACACCATCCAAAGCCAATAACGTGTGAAACCCGCCTCAGGCTACAGTTGCCTACATATATCCCGATAACCACAATCTAAGGACTGTGGCTCACCATAGCCACCTTGTTCAATCTCAGTAACACACCCTACGGGGGTAAGTTCCACATAGAATATAGGAAGAATAGACCCATAAACAGTGGAGGGATAAAAGAGCCCGCGTAAGCAACAACAAAAGAACTAATATTATTCATTACTTCTAATCACTAGCTTTAGCATCAGAGGATTTACCTCGGATCACATCCTAGAGATTTTTCCAGGTAAAAAATTGAGCATTCAACAATGATGAGGGTTATCACTATCATTACCACATCAATGTCATCGTCTGTGGGGACCTTAACTCTTAGGTCAACATTGTTCTCTTTAAATCATGATGAAAACCGGAAGTAATGCCAGCCCTCTGGAAAGCACAATAGGGTCACTGGCGGAGGGGGGCTCCAGCCCCCGCCAAGAAAAAAATTCGGGTATTTTCAGGGTAAATTTTTTAAATTTTTTTCCAGCCCCCTCAGTGTAGGTAAAATTGGCGAATTTTCCCCTTTGTATATCAGCCCCCCCCCCTCCATGAATTCTTTCTGGCTCTGCCCCTGAATAGGATTATACCACCTACAACCGATCCATGTTCCTAAAGACAACTGTCGGCTAGGGAAGAGGAAACCAAGAGTCTCAAGGTGACGCAGAAGCACAATCTGCTCCCCAGCCGAAAAGGAAAAGTAGGTTTTCACAGCCTTTCTGGAAGCTATAAGGAACAACTTTGTAAACAATTCATAAAAGCTAACAGGGTACTGATGAGATGTTAAATTCATGTTTTCTTAAAGCATTTAAAATCTTCCTTTCAACGTTTTTGTTGGTGGATAGTTAGGTTTATATAGGTTTTGTACAATAGGAAATTACAACCATCATCTTTCATTTTCTTATGTAACTTCTCTATTTTTTGAGCTGATTATAAACCTAACGGGATTTCACCCTTATGAGTAACTCATATCCTTTTTGTGAGATTTAAAATGTAGATAACTCATGAGTGAAGGCCATCAGTAAGGGTAGTAGTGGATTGAAGGCCAGCCGCATGGTTGGCTGAAGAATGAAGGTCATTAAGGTTAAAATGATAGATGATTGAAGATCGTGAAAGAAGGAAGCTAAAAGTATAGAATAAATCAAGAGGCATGGGCCTTGCATTCTTTTTTATTTTGTGCTTTTGTAGTATTTTTTTGTTGAGCTCTTATTTGCTTTCTTGAAGCGTTCTAACGTTTGTGCTAGTGTTTTTTTAAGGACGAGTATTTTTTATCATGGGCCTCAACATTTCCTACCTCAAAACACAGGTATGCATAGAAGAAAAAAGAGAGCAACCGAGGAAGTTCTTCAAAGACTAGCTGGTTAATGCTTACACGGTGAATCCAATAGCCGAGGATAACAGAACCCTTAGAGAGTTTATTGATCAAAACATGGAGATTCAACCTCTCTGTATCATTTTCCTACCACTGCTTACAAATATGACATGTGAGCTCAATTCATGAACGATACAGTGTTTGCCTACTTTTCATGGCATTATGGCCGAAGAAGATCCGAACAAGCACCTCTCTGAGTTCCATCTTGTTTGCACTAATATGAAGCACTTGGGTGTTTCAAAAGAATATTACAACCTTTGATTTTTACCTTTTTCACTTAGAGATGCCTGCTAAAGATTGGTTGTACTATTTGCCTCTGAGGTACATTACAAGTTAGATGGACATGAAGAGGTGTTTCTTGGAGAAGTTCTTACCCATGTCAAAGTATGCCAGGATAAAAAGTATCTTTCCAACATTTTCTAACAACTGAACGAGTCTCTTTATGAGTATTGGGAAAGGTTTAAGAGGCTTTTGGCTAGTTGTCCATATTACCCCTTCAAAGATGGTTATTGGGTATACTATTTCTTCGAAGGATTATGCAATGATGATATGAGGATGGTAAATGCATCTTGCAATGGTTCCATCACAAATAAGAGATCGGAGGACACCATGTCTCTTTTTGAGGAAATGAAAATAGAACAAGGTAGTTTGGCACTAGAACAAGAACCCAAACCAGTGAACTACTAGAAGAGTAAGTATTTTCTTTGATGATGAAGGATTTATGAATGTGAGGGTTCAACATTCTAGAGTGTGTGTGGTGTGTGCATTGGCTCATCCCACAGACATGTGTCCCCGAATAAAGGATGAGTTTGAGGAAGTGAAAGCCCTAGACTACAAGGAGGGAAAAAATATGGAGGAAATAGGCAAGTTTCAAGGGGTCAAACAATAAGAGTTCCATCGGAACCAAGGATTAGAAAAGAACCAAGACCTGTACGAGACCTCCTTTAACCCTCACTATCGAGACTGCCCTAACTTTCGTTGGAGAAATGAGCAACAAGTACAAAACAACTATAGGGTAGGTCAAGGGTACAATCGAGGGGGAAGATCCACAACCCTACCTGAAGAAAAGGTGTTCTCATTAATTTTAAGATCGTTACATGTTTGTGAAAGGTTTAGGCCGCACAGCCCCTAGCTAACAACTATAACTAATCTATTAAAACTTCCTAAACTTGAACATGTTTTTTAGTTCACACACTTTAGGGTGAGCCCCATCCCCCCTCTCCCAACTAGACCAATTTTGAAGTTCATGTGCCGTATAGGCAATATTCTACACGACCTTCAATCCTAACAGCTCTATGGTTTTGGAGAGGCTATAATAGGATTTCTCTAATCAGCGATGGAAAGTGCTTGTTGAAGGAATTCTGAGGGCATGTCCATTTTAGTTTGAAGCAGTTTGGTACTGTGTGCCTCTGTATTTATTCATAGTTGGTCTGATTTATCCCCATCGAGTTTCCACAACTCTGTAGTTCTAGTATTGAGAACCATTTTGGAGGTTACCATTACGTTTCTCTAATCAGCTGTTGAAAAACCTAAGTCTTACCAGAGTCACAAAAGCACAAACATTACACCTAAAGAGTAAAAACATAAATAACAACTACTGCACCTAAAAACATGTGTTAACCAATGTATTTATGACATTTATTAGTAGGTTTTGTATGGTAAATTACTAGATTTAAGTATGTTTACATTACAAGAGGTTTAAATATCCTTTGTTTGGTTTCTTTTATAAAACCCGTGTTTTATAGATGATTTATATCTAATGGAGTCTATGTCCTTACGAGCATCTAGATCCTATTTGTGGGCTTCATTGTAGATTGCTCGTAAGACTTCAGAGTAGTTTATTGAAGGCTATTCATGAGAATGGTAGTATATTATAGAAGGCAATTAGCAAGGATGGTAGAAGACTAAAGGCCACGAGTCAAAATGTGGTAAAAGATAGAATGGCCGAAGAAGGAAGACAAAGAAGTGGGGTGAATTGTAATCAAAGAGTTGCACAGTGGTATGGGAATAATTCAAGAAAAATCATCCCTTATGGGTTGTACCATTGGATTTGTCTTCTCGAGCACTATAATATAAACTACAACAACTCCCAAATCGGATCAGCTGTTCATCTGTATCGGTGCAAACAAATTGAAGGAAAAAAGTCAAAATTTAGAAGAGTCAAAACTTGCACAATGTGTGTAGATTGAATGGCCCGTGACATGCCGGTTCCAAGCCAAGAGCTAAGGAAACTAATCCCTTGTATTTTCCGTGTACTTTTGCATAGCCCATGGGCCAAGATGTTGAAGATCTGGACCTCCAGCCCACACTCCACGAGGTATTACATTACCTGCACAGTTAGAATGGAAGATAAAGGCGTTGGCTCATGGCCTGCATTCTTTTGAGTAAGCCACACACTCAGTACACCTAGGGAACAGTTCCATCCAGTAGCCCATGCACTATTGCACGGGACGTGCCAATGTGGAATGAGTGAGGACCTAGGATTTCACTAGTGGAAGCCTTAGAGTTTCCTTAGGGTTTCTTCCAAACTTAAGCCTTTAGAAACCCATTTTTCTTTTTCTATATAAGGAGCCTTTAGTCTCCTAGGGTTTAACAAGTAGTCATAATGTAGATTTAGCCTTTAGGTAGGAAGGAAGATGAGAGTTCTCTCTCTCTAGATTTCTTCTCTTTATCTTCTCTTAGTTTCTTAGATTTATGACATTTAATCTAATAAATGTCATTGATCTATTAATAGTAGAGTAGTTTATTTATCTTGTAGATTTATATTTGTATTCATGACTTGGTAGTTATTTTGTCATATTCTGAGATCCCCCTATCCTTTAACGCTTATGATTATCATGTTGGCTTACATTCTTGTTAAATGTATAATTGATATACTATTTTGGCATACACCTTAGTCTACTTTCATTGTATGGTGCACTATTATTTTCCCCTCGGAAGTGTTGGCTAGGGTAATAGGGGGAGTGAGAAGTCCGCAATCGTGTGGGTCTATGCATGTGGGTTGTGAGCACCGCTCTGATAACCGTACGCTAGTAAGACTAACTTATCGCTAGTAAGAAATGAACGGTAGCACGATAGGAGGATAAGATAGTAGTAGTAACTAGGGTTGGCATAATTCAATTTTTGTTATTGCAACCCTAGAGTCACCATAAGGTGCTAATCCCTTTGCCTCTGTAGGTCTAGGGAGAAGCATTTATAGTGTAGTGTCTGAGATGTAATTCTTTACGGGGAATGAATAGAACTGCACAGCAGGTGGGGCCATTGTTGTACTTATCTAATTGCGGGGGTGGTGTCGATAGAAGAAAATGAGAGCGCCTTTGTGTGACAGACAAGGGGAAGTTTTGACTATCGATCACACTATATGACATAAGTATTAGGATAGGTTTATACGTCTTGTATTTTAATAAATCTAGGATCAAAATATACTACTGATCATGTAACAAAAATATCCCCAAGTGCCAGCCTTATATTGTTTACAATCTTGTTCTTGCATGTTTGTAGTTAACAGATAACCTCCCCCCAAACCTTGTTTTGCACCATTGACTATTCCTGACACGTGATCGGATTAACAACCCGATTACAATTTGCATAGTTAACCTTTAAATTTCTTACATCTCTGGACGATCCCAAACCTGCCACTATCCACCCCTTCATAGTTTAGTACTAAGAACGAGAGCAACAATATAAATTTTATCGTTGGTTCCAATGCGCTCTGCGGGTTAGTAGATCTCCCATTATTTATTAGTGACCCCGCAGAGTGCAGATCAAATTTTAGCGCCTCTGCCGGGGTTGCTAGTTTAAAGATTTAATTGTTAACTTGCATTGCTAGTTGGTAGAATAGTTAATGGTGTTTTTCTTTTGTAGCTTTTGTGGTTATTGTGTAGATCTTGTAGTGTTTTTGTGTTTTCTTTTGTGTCCTTTTTTGTGTGTTTGTTATTCTCCAGAATAGGTATTGCTTGAGTTCTTGGTGCGTACCGAAAACACTTACACTACGATTCTGATTTTTTTTGTCTTTCTGTTTGTTTTGATTTTATTGAGAAAAAAATTTATGTGAGGAAGAGAGGCGAGTGAGATTTTGTAGGATATATCATTGCGACCACCCAATGAAGTCTTGCTCTTGGTTGAGGGAACATGAAAGAGAGGTATGAGTTGGTTCCAAAGGCCAATGAGATCGAGATTGGTAATCATACCAGGATTCTTCCAATTTGGGGTTGAGTAGTAACCCAAATTTATGGTTTGGATATGCATCGGGAAACCAACACTTTGGGCTTGATAGTTGGCCTATTCCCTACGATTGGTTCCCCAATCAGATTATGGAGAAGTTTTGCAAGCTATCTTTAATGTGACAAGGAGTAATGAGTTACTTCAATCACAATTTCTTAGGAACTTTAGAGATATGGGAACTCAACTCTCCTCAAGCATTGAGAGAGCTGAAGGGTCAGTGAGTGATTTAATGGAAACGATGAGCCAACTAGAAACCCAATATTCAGAAAATGAATCATCCCTAGTTAAACTTGAAATTTTGGTAGATGAATCCAAAGGGGATGAGGAGTGGTTTGTTGAGAGCAAAGAACTCAAGGAAAGGTTTATTGTGCTTAATTCACCGTTTTACCTATCTTCACCCCAACCTCCACCTATAGAATCAACTTCCACATATTCGGAACCATAGAGCAACCCATAGAGAAGCCCATTGAATATGCTAAGCTTCCGAACCACCTATTTCCTCTAGGTTGACTCCTCCTCTACTACATCTTCCTCTTGGAAGATTCTTACCCACACTTCTCCATTTTTTATTTTCTATGGTGATGGGGTTAGAACCCACACCATGTGGATAACATTAGGGTCGTGCCGACGACCTTAAATATACGAAGCTTCTCGAGAGGCAACCTAAGCATTAAAAATTTAGATAAGGTTTTTTTTCTTTTGTAAAAGAAATCATCATCACCTTTATCCTTCCATTCTTACTCCAACCCATTAGACACCACTACACTCCACCATCTAGAACACCACCAAAAATACAACCTAGGCTGAATACTAGTTGTTTCTTTGTGTGGATGTTAATTGCTACTTGTTTAGTGTGGATTTTTAGTGTCTTGATTTGAGCTTCATGTTGGGGTATATTTGGGGCTATTGACGTGAGAACAATGCATTGGGAGGTTATGATTTCCTATCATTTTGTTTACCTCCCTTTCTTTTCATGTCATGCTTCTTATTTGAGAAATATTTGTGTTGTAAGTGTGGGGGAGGAAAACATGTCCCATTTAGAGATGGCAGTGGGGTGAGTTTTGGTGGAGGTCAGCCCCGCATCATCCCCAATGGGGTGGGTATGGAAGTAGTTTTGGTGGGGGTGGAGTGGGTATGGGTATGAAAATTGATACCCACTTTTGGTAGTGGGTCAGACATTTATATTAGTTCATACCCGCCTAGCCCCACTGCCATCTCTAGTCGCATTGCATTGTGATGTAGGCATTTAGTGTTTTTGGTGTATTTTTTCTATTTTAGCTTTTGGTACTGGTACACTATTAAACTTGGTGTGCATGCTTATTTTGTAGGAAACATATGGTTTTTATAGGAAAGCAAGCAACAGGGTTAGGAAGAGTCCAACTCCTGGTCCATGTAGACTTACATGGTTCGTGTAGCTTAAAATGGTGGACAGAGGGGAGAATCAAACTCCAAATTCATGGGAAGTGTAGACGTGCACGACCCGTGAAGCTCACATACCCTCCTTCATCGAAATCACCATTTCATCCCTACCACCCCCAAAATATCACCCAAATCCATTTACCATTAAATCCCTTAAAACCCTTAAAACACACAACTCAAAACATAAGAGGTAACTCTCTAATGTGATTCAATTCTTTATTCGATTTGTGATGCATGATAGTAATTAGAGTGAACTTTATTGATTAAAGGTTATGGGCTATTTTGGTGATGGTATTTTGTTCTTTAAATTCCATGATTGTGCCAATAAGGGTAGATTTTAGTGTTCATTTTTCTCTGTAAGTGCACTCCTATTTCCTTTCCTTGACATATGTTTAAATTGTGTATGCATTGAGGACAATGCAAGCTTAAAGTGTAGGGGGAGGAAATTAGATAACACTTGTGATTCTTAGTTGTTTTTATATAGCTAGTAGCTTTTTAAAGAGAACTTTTAAAAAAGTAAAAAATGAAGAAAAAAACTAAGTTTAAACCCCGAAAGGGAAACTTAGGAAACAATGGGAAGGCCCGGAGAGGTTGAAAGACATGTGGAAATGAGAGAGACCAATTAGTGTGGAAAAAGGTGAGGGTGAGTTTGAAAAGGAAAAAAAAGTGTGAATCTAGGATGAAAACCCTAAAGGGCTCCTAGGCAAAATGAGAGAAAAATAGAGAAATTTAAACTATTCTATGCTTCTCTTGAATTGGTTTGGTAGCATCTTTGGCGGAGTAAGCTAGTTTTACATATATATTGTGTGTACTTTACCTTTTCATTTGGTATGTTGGTTGGATAGGTTGTCTTAGTTTCTTTGGGATGCGAGAGTTGTAGAATTCTATGTTTTTGGGCAGTCTAGGAAAAAATATTAAATTTATTAGGAAATTATTTGCATGCTATGTTTCGTTTAGATCTTAGCTCATTCTTGTTTACTAGAGGATGAGTAAATGTTTAAGTGCAGGAGAATTGATCTGCACCTAGAAGCATGTGTTAACCAATGCATTTAGCACATTTATTAGTAGCTTTTGTATGGTCAATTGCTATATTTAAGTAGGTTTACATTACAATAGGTTCAACTAGTTTTTGTTGGTTTTCTTGTATAAAACCCTTGTATTGTAGATTATTTATATCTAATGGATTCTATGTCCTTATGATAATCTAGATCCTATTTCGTGACCTTCATTGTAGATTGCTCGTAAGTACTTCAAAATAGTTTAGTGAAGGGCATTCGCAAGAATGGTAGTAGATTTTAGAAGGTCATTTGCAAGGATGGTAGAAGACTAAAGGCCATAAGTCAAAACATGGTAGAAGATAGAAAGGCCGAAGAAGGAAGACAAAGAAGAAGGGTGAATTGTAATATGAGAATTGCACAGAGTTCTGGGAATGATTCGAGAAGAATCAGCATTCATGAGTGGCACCGTTGGATTTGTCTTCTCAATATCTATAAAATGGACTACAAAAACTCCCAAATCGGATTATCGGTCCATCCGCAGTGCAAACAAGTTGAAGGAAACAGCAAAGTTTTGGAAGAGTCAAAACGTGTACAACCCATGTAGATTGAACGGCTCGAGCCATGCCCGTGCCAAGCCAAAAGCTGGTTAAACTATGTCTATGCATGGGCTGTGTGCTTTTGCATAACCTGCACACCAAGATGTCGAAGCTCCGGAGTCCGCACCCTACGAGGTATTGTGCGGCATGCACGCTCTGAAGGAAAGATGAATTCTCTGGCCCGTGGCCTGCGTGCTTTTGTGCTGGTTGTACGATCAGTACGCCTGTGTACTAGTTCCATTCGGTGGCTGGTGCAGTATTGCATGGGCCATGCCACACGGGCCGAGTGTTTTTGCACGATTCATGCCAATGTGGCACAAGTGGGGACCTAGGGTTTCACTAGTGGAAGCCTTAGAGTTCCTTAGGGTTTCTTCCAAGTTTTGGCCTTTAGAAGCCCACTTAGCTTCTCCTATATATGGAGCCTTTAGTCTCCTAAGGTTTAACAAGTAGGCATAATGTAAATTTTACTTTCATGGTAGGTAGGAAGGAAGATGAGAGGTCTCTCTCTCTCTAGAGTTCTTATTCTCTTTTCCTTCTCTTAGTTTAAATTTATGGCATTTTATCCAATGAATGTCATGGATGTACTAATAGTAGAGTAGTTTATTTAGCTTAGAGATTTATATTTGGACTAAATTGTTTTTTGGTCCCTAACATAGCATCTTATATCATCTTTTGGTCCCCGAGACCAAAACCACGTCCCTTCAGTACCCCACAAATTCAAAATGAAATTTTCGGTCCCTAAACCAGATTCCGAGTGGTATTGGGGGCCAAAAATTTCATTTTGAATTTTTGAGGTATTGAAAGGATGTGGTTTTGGTCTCGGGGACCAAAATATGGTATATGATGCTATGTTAGGGACCAAAAATAATAATTTAGTCTTTATATTTGTATTCATAACTTGGTAGTTATTTTGTGAGATTCTAAGATCCCCCTCTTCTTTAATGCTTATGATTATCTTGTTGATTGTGTCTTACAATTTTGTTAAAAGCATGATTTATATACTATCTTGGCGTACACCTTAGTCCACTCTCATTAAATAGTGCACTATTTTTGTCCCCTCGGGAGCGTTGACTAGGGTAATAGGGGGAGTGATAAGTCCGCGATCGTGTGGGTGTATGCATGTGGGTCGTGAGCACCACTCTGGTGATCGTACGCTAGTAAGAATGACTACTGCTAGTAAGAACTTGATTGTAGCCCGATAGAAGGATAAGATAGTAGTAGCAGCTAGGGTTGGCATAATTTGACCTTTTTCGTTACAACCGCAGAGTCACCATGAGGTGCCAATCCCTTTTCCTCTGTAGGCCTAGGAAGAATCATTTCATAGTGAGATGCTTGTGATGTAATACTTTACAGAAATTAATAGAACTGCACATTAAGCAGGTCATTATTGTACTTCCCTAATTACGGAGACGATGTCAATAGAAGAAAAAGAGAGCACGTTTCTGTGACAGACAAGGGGAAGTGTTGATTATCGATCACACTGTGTAACATAAGTAATAGGATAGGTTTATACGTCTTGTATTTGACGAATCTAGGATCAAAATATACTATCGATCATGTAACGCAAATATCTGCAAGTTCTAGCTTTACATAGTTTACGAACTTGTTCTTGCATGTTTATAGTTGATAGATAAAACTCCCGCAAAACCTTATTTTGTGACATTGACTATTCTTGACACGTGATTAGATTGACCACCTGATTGCGGCATTTGCATAGTTAACCTTTAAATTCCTAGCATATTTGTGGACAATCCCACGCTTTCCACCATTTAGCCCTTGGTTGCACGCTTTGTGCAGTTCAATTCACTTGTACAGCTAAGTATGAAGCATTACTCGCGCCATATTACACGGTTCGTGCCCCTTGAAAGTCATGATCCGAAGACCAGCCCACATCCCTGATGAAATGTACGGCCACACCATCAGCCCAAATCCCTGGCGGTCCACAAAGTATTGCATGGGTCATGTAGTTTATATGCCCAGAATATGTTCCCAGCTGGTGGCTCACAAGGAAATGCATGGTCGCATAGCTCAGTTGCAAGGAAACACGAGGCAACTGGTAGCCCATGCCCTGTTGTACGGCTTGTGTGCTATTGCACGGCCCGTGCTGGTGGCCAGCTAGGGTTTCATTGCCTTTTTGGGCCTCTTTCAAGGTCCATTTCGTATTTACTTTATAAAGGGACCTATATCTACTAGGGTTTAAGTTTGGATAGTTTTATTTTCATTCTCCTAGTTTTTCTAAGAGTAGGTATAGAGAGAAATTGAGCAACCCTTCTCTCTTAGTTTAATCTTCCTAGTTTTGCCTAAGGGCATTGACTCTAATGGATATATTGGGTTCAATGCTTAGGGAGTAGTTCTTTAGATTGGGGATTTAAATTTGTATTCATGATTTGGTAGATATTTTGTGAGATTCTAAATCACCCTATCGTTTTATGTTTATGAATATCATGCTTGATGTGCTCTTTACATTCTTGTTAAATGCATGATTGATATCTTATGTTGGCTTACACCTTAGTCTATTTTTCATGTATGGTGCTAGGGATGTTGGGGATTCTTAACATGCATTACTAGTTGGTAGAGTAGTTAGTGCTGTTTTTTTTCTTTTTTTTTGTTTTGGTTGGTTATTGTGTTGAACTTTTTCTATAGTTGTTCCAGTTACTTCTAATATGTTTTCTAGTGTTTTCTCTTGGGACTGGTATTGTCTAGCTTTGGTTTATGGTGCATACCCATTCCATGAACTTAGGCACTTTACACTACCTACCAAAAAATGCAGGTGGTTGAAGAAGGAGAAAGAATAGAGTTAGAGTAGAGGTTCCGCAAGGACCAACTATTTTTGTTGAGGAGTTTGTTGAGATGGCAAAATACAAAAGAATACTTAGGGAGTTGATGGCTCCAAACTTGGAGAATCAACCCCTATACATAGTCTTCTCGCCTTTTCCACCTAATGTAATTTATGAGCTGAAGAGCAGCATGATCCAATCCCTACCTATTTTCCATGGGATGGCCGGAGAGGACCCAAACAAGCACTCTTGGAGTTTCACTTGGTTTGCACCAATATGAAAACCCCAGGGGTGTCGAGGACTACAACATAAGATCATTTCCTTTCTCACTGTGGGACGCGGCCAAGGATTGGCTATATTACCTCCCGCCAGGTTGCATCACTTCTTGGATGGACATGAAGAACATGTTTCTTGAGAAATACTTCTCAACTTTAAAGTTTGCAAGTTTGATGTAGCAGATTTCCAATATTTCTCAACTGGCGAACGAGTCCCTATATGAGTACTGGGAGAGGTTTAAGCAGCTACTGGTGAGTTGCGCCTACCATCCATTCAAGGAGGGAGATTTAGGGTATTACTTATTTGAAGGCTTATGCGATAAAGATATGTGCATGGTGAATGCGGTGTATAATGGATCTAAAGTGAACAAAATCCCCAAGGATGAAATGGAACTATTTGAGGAGATGGCCAATGGTACAAGACAATTTGGTACTCAATCTCGTGTAAAAACCTTAGAGCATTCTGCTCATTCTACCAAGCTTGAGGAACAAGTCCAAGCGCTTACTTCTATGACGAAATAGTTCATGAAAGGGATGGCTTAACAAGTGAAGGTGTGTGACATTTGCAAACTTGATCACCTGACCAATACATGTCTGCAAGTGGCTGACGACTTTGAGAAGGTGAAGGCCTTAAACTTCAATGGTGGAAATATGCAATTTTCTAGGGGGACAACAAGAAAGGTTCTGAGGGAACCAAGAAGGAGATAAACAAGACCTCTATGCAAATTCCTTTAATCCCCAAAATCGTGATCACCCAAAATTCCAATGGAGCGAGGAAAGCCAAGGGTACAACTAAGGTGGACCACCTCAACCCTACTCGGGAGGAGAATGATCTTCCAACACTAATGCACCAATGTACAAGTTAGACCGGGAAAAGATCCTTGATGCAATATCCCAATTAGCAAAGAAGAGTGATGTGTTCGCAGAACGAATAAGAAGAGAGATTAAGGAAATAGTACTAGAGCCTTTTCAAGTATTAAGAGCCTCGAAGTGCAAGTTGATCAATTGCCACTTTGGTGAGCCGGTTTAAGGCTAGGGAATCCAGCAAGCTACCATCCAAACCCGAGGTTAATCTACGTAATGTGAGTGCGTTGAAGTTGAGGAGCAGGAAGGAGACACGTAAGGCCGAGAAGGCGGTCGTGCAAGAGGATGACAAAATTGTGGAAAGCAACAAAACCAACCTCAAAGAAGAAGAGACAGTAGTTGAATAGGATCCCTCCAAGGAGCTCCCCACCACCGAGGTATAGGTGAACCCTCCACCATTTTTCCTAGTGCTCTACGGGGAAGGCCAAAGGTGACAACCAACAAAGTTCAAATTCACCAAGTCTTCGAGAAAGTTGAGGTTAGTATTCATATTCTTGATGTCATTGAACAAGTTCCCTCATATCCTAAATTTTGAAAAATACTTTCACTGAAAGAAGGAACAAACCACTAGAAAGGTAGGTCATTCAAAAATAGGGAGAGTGGTCACTTTTCCTCATAAGAACATACCTAAAAAGTGTGCTGACCCCGGAATGTTTTTTATCCTTATTTATCTAAGTTGTAAAATGATGAAGAATGCTATGATCGACTTACGTGCCTCTATCAATGTTATCCCGCGTAGCTTATGTGAAAACCTTGACATAGGTGAGCTTAGGGGAACTGAGGTTATTATCCAACTAGCTGATCATTCCCAAGCTAGCCTTAGGGTATAGTCAATGATTTTATGGTTAGGGTAGGCAATATATTGTTCCCGGAGGACTTCTATATCCTCGATGTAGTGCACGATGGTAGTGCACCCCCAATTTTATTGGGGAGACCGTTCTTAAAAACATCAAGAACTAAAATATATGTCCATTTGGAAACACTGATCCTAGAGGATGATGTTGATAAGGTTGGGTTTGAGATTTACAAGTCAAAGCATGGTTCACCTATTTCCTCTCTTGTGTGCAATGGCATATCTTTATGTGATGAACTTGTTCAATGTGATGACTCTTGCATGATTGATGATGATGAATGCCTTGATGAGTTCCTTGATGAGAGTGATGAGAAAAATCATGTCTTGAGATTTAATTGTAATAATAATGTTGATGACACCTATGCCATGCGTGATTTTAGTGATGATCTCTTTATTATGGATTATATGGTCGCTAACATGCAGCGGTTAGTGAAGAGTGGCGAGGACTTAAAACCTCCTTAACCACCGCCTAAACCCAGGGAATTGGCTAAGGGGCCAACATTAGTTATGGTTAATGATTTTGATAGTGATGATGTGCTGCTACCCACCATTGAGACCTTGCATGTTCTATCTTCTTTGAATGAGAATTTGATGATGCATATGTTGATAGGCATGGTTTTGATGTTCCTTGTGCGATTAAGAATGCTTTGCTTCCAATGGAAAACATTAACATGCAGCGGAGAAGGAAGCGGGTCAAGGAATTCAAACCTCCTAAACCACTTTCCACTCCTAAAATCAACAAAAATGTGTCAAGCATACTGAAGAACGAAAGTGTTTTGTATGTATCTCCTAAGCTCAAGGGTAAGCCTAAGGTGATGTGGAGACCCGTCCATAGAGCAGTGGTCATGAGTGGTGTCAAGGGTTGTGATTTTAGTGACCCACCAACTTATTTGTGTTAGCTAGGGATGGAAATGTGGCGAGTTTTTGTGGAGGTTTGCACCGTATCTGCCACAATGGGAGGGTATGGATGTATTTTTTATGGGGGTGAGATGGGTATGGGTATCCCACCCCACTATACCCTCTATGTACACATTAATTCATTATATAATAAACTATTATTTATCCATAATGCATATGTGTTAGTATAAATTGTTGTGTAAATATTACTAAAATTATTGATTTTAAGGTAAAATTTAGGTGTTTTTTGGAGATGTAAATGGGGTGAGTAAAATGGATTTGAAGTGGGTATGGAGACCTAAGTGGGTGGTGGGGCGAGGTGGATTTTAGATAATACCCGATGGGGCTGAGGTGGGTATGGGTATGAAAATTTTAGGTGGGCATGGGTATGGAGGTACGATAATCCATACCAGTCTGCCCCATTTCCATACTTAGTGTTAGCTTTTGAAAATGCATGAATAATAAATTGTGAGGACGACAATTAAAAAGGTTCTTTTATTTCGTGTTAATAGGTTTTGAATTATTATTTTTTGTGATTTTTGGAGGTGTTTAATTATTTGTGGTGTTTTAGAGATTATTAGTCATGAGATTTTGGCTAGAACAGTACTATACTTGGATGCAAGGAATTTCGCAACAAAATTTGAAGAAACTGAGCTAGGCACGGGTCTTGGTAAGCCTCACGCAAGAATGCAAGCATGAGACTTTTATATAGCACGAGTCGTGCCAACATGAACAACTCGAGCCATTCATACGGCATGGGTTATGCCACATTGTTACCGCACGTGCTGCCTAGATTCACCAATTAGAATTCACGAGCCTTTCTATAAATGGCCTTGTTCTTCACTCCCTTCTTCCCAAAAACCCAGTAACAAAAACACCAGTTACCATTTTTCCTAAGGCTAAAATTCTCCATAACTTCTTCAATTCTCAACTAAATCCCTTCAAACTTGACCCAAATTCTCCCCATTTAAATTCTACACAAAGTCCATAGCCAATTGCATCCAAAAATACCAAAAATCTTCCGGAATTCTTGAAAAGGGTAGTTCGGCCTTTTCTTCAAATTTTCTCCCAAATTTGAAAATTTGCTCTGTTCTAAGAGCTAAGGATTGCTGGAATCTACTCTAGGAGGAGTCATGCACACTCCACGAGTATCAATCCACCATATTTTGGGGCAGAGAGACGCAACATCTTTATTCCCTCACAATATCCTTCTTGGAAGCATCTGTAGTACAACCCTTTCCAGAAGCATGGTTCACTGGGATTGCAGCATTTTGCATCTTCTTATGACATGTGGGCCCAACCACCAAGACATGAGCCATATTGGATGCAGCCTTTAGGGGATTCCATCTTCAGCGAAATATGATCCAGCTTTTCACCCGAGTTGACTATCATGTTGATGAGACAGCTCACAGGTTCGATCGAGTTGACGATCAACTGCATTACATGAGGATGGATATGGTCCTACTTCACTACAAAATGCAGGAGATCACTTACAGGTTTAGGACCGCAGGTATTGGAAATAGGCACCCTTACCAGGATCCGCACATGCATGGGCATGGAGCTAGATGTGGCTGAAAGAATTGAGGACTTCTTTGTATTTCTAGCCTTTTCTTATGCTAGTTACATGCATTGGGGATAATGCATGAACTAAGTGTGAGGGAGGGATTGGAACACCTGCATATAGGTGGCATCTCATCCACTTTTTTGCTTATCTATTTATTTGATTGGGATATTGATCATGACTACTATTTTCCCTATGTTTTTTCCCTCATTTGATTTCAAAAATTTGTGTTGTTTTGTTTTATTTTAAAAACTCTTTTCCATAGGTGTGAGGGAACCTTTTGTAGTTTGTTTGGGATGTTGGAACACTTTGGTGGTGTCATTTTCTTTTCGTTATCTTCATGTAGTATGAAGACCACCTTTGGGGAATTTTGTGCTACAATTTTTTTTTGAAAAAAATGAAAAAATATATACCCGGCTAAGTTAAAAATACAAACTTGTGACTTAGGAAACAATGGGAAAGGACCAGATAGGTTGATAAAACTATGCAAAAGTGAGAGGCCATGGTGTGGTAAAAAGGTAAGAAGTGAAGAAACATTTCTGGGAATCGAGGATGAATACCCGAAAGAGCTCCTAGGCAAAATGAAAAAAATTAAATAAAAACCTACTGTTCTCTTTGATTGTCATTTGGAAATCCTTTTGGTAGAGTAAGTTAGTTTCACACTCATCTTTGTGAGCTTCACCTTTTGTTGGTATTATTGGTTGGATAAATTGTCTTAGCCTCTTTGGGAAGTGAGAGTTGTGAGATTCTTACATCTTTGAGGGGAACTAGGGTAGTCTAGGAATAAATGTTAAATGTGTTGGGGAACTTTTTGCATGTTATATTCCGCTTATATCTTTGCTTGTTCTTGTTTACTTGAGGATGAGTAAAGGTTTAAGTGTGAGGGAATTGATCTGCAACTAAAAGTACGTGTTAACCAATGCATTTAGCACATTTGTTAGAATATTTTGGATGGTTGATTGTCAGGTTTAGTTGAATTTAAATCACAAGGGGTTTAGATAGTCTTTGTTGGGTTTCTTGTCTAAATATTTAGTTTTATAGATTTATTTTCACCTAATGGATGCCATGTCCTTGCGAGAATCTAGATTCTAACATGTGAGCTTAATTGTAGATCGCTTGTAAGTACTTTGGAGTTGAAGGTCATTCACAAGGATGATAGTAGACCGAAGGCCACTCGCTTAATCGTGACATAAGATGAAAATGCTCCATGGAGCTTGAACAACAAGGAAGACTAGCATGACCGTGTTCTATTACACAGCATGTGCTAGCCAAAAATTGGTGGTGCTTAAGTGATTGCACAAGTCACGATGTATTGCACGACCTATGCAGTTCAATTAACTCGTGCAGCTAAGTGTTAAGCACGGGCCCTACCACATTGCGCGACAAAGACCAGCCCATGTCCCGTGATGAAATGCAGGGTCGCACCAACAGTTTGCCAAGAAATTAACTCCCAGCCAGTGGCATGTGAAGTATTGCACCGGTCATGCAGTTCAGATGCATAGAAGATTTTCCCAGTCGGTGACCCTCGAGGAAATGCATAGACGCTCCACTCAGATGCAAGGAAACAAGCATCCAGCCTGCGTCCCATACCCTATTTCACAAGTTGTGTGCTATTGCACGGCCTTTGCTAGTGGCCAACTAGGATTTCATTGCCTTTTTGGGCCTCTTTCAATGCCCATTTCCCATCTACTATATAAATGGATCTATGTCTACTAAGGTTTAAGTTTAGATAGTTTATTGGCATTCTCCTAGTTTTTTTAAGAGTAGGTAGAGAGAGAAAGAGAGTAACCCTTCTATCTTAGTTCAATCTTCCTAGTTTTGCCCAAGGGCATTGAATCCAATGGATAGATTGGGTTCAAGGCTTAGGGAGTATTTCTTTAGCTTCGGGATTTAAATTTGTATTCATGATTTGGTAGATATTTTGTGAGATTCTAAATCACCCCATCCTTTTATGTTTATGAATATCATGCTTGATGTGTTCTTTATATTCCTGTTAAATGCATGATTGATCTTCTATGTTGGCATACACCTTAGTTTATTTTTCATGTATGGTGCCAGTATCTTTGTCCCCTTCGGACTGTCTCTAGGGTAATAGGGGGATTGAGAGTCTTCAACTGTGTGGGCGTATGCATGTGGATCGTGAGCACCATTTCGATGATCGTACACTAGTGTGAATTGGAAAATTGTAGCCCGATAGATGAGGGCATGATACTTAGTAGCACCTACGGTTTTTGTAATTCGACAATTGTCATTGCAACTCCAGAGTCATCATGAAATGCTAATTCATTTGCATCTATAGGCCTAGGAAGAAGCATTCATAGTGGAGGCATGAGATGCAATTCTTTACGGGAAAGAGGGGCACATAACGGTCGTACCACTTGACGCACTTTCCTAATTACGAAGGTGGTGTTGATTGAATAAGACGTGAGAACCTTTGTGTGACAGGCAAAGGGAAGTGTTGGTTATCGGCCACACTATGTGACATAAACATTAGGATAGGTTTATATATCTTGTATTTGATAGAATCTAGGATCAAAGTATTCTACCGACATGTAACACAAATGTCCCCAAGTGTTTGCTTAATCTAGTTTACTCTCTTGTTCTTGCATGTTCAGTAGTTGATAGATAAAACCACCCAAAACCCTGTTTGCAACATTAACTATTCCCGACACGTAATTGGATTTACAATCCGATTGCGAGTTCTGCGTAGTTAACTTTTAAATTCCTAGCATCTCTGTGGATGACCCCGGACTTGCCACTATCTACCCCTTTGGTAATTTATTGGTGAGTACGGGAGCAACATATAAATTTTACCTTTGTGAAGCGCTCTGAGGGTTAGTAGATCTCCTGTGATTTATCAGTGACCCCGTGGAGCGCGGATGAAGCCTTTAATCCTAGAATTTCCGTTCCCCTAAATCATTACGACCTTCCTTTTGTCTTTCTCTTAATAACCAATTTTTTAAACATCATACTCTAAATCCAATTTCATAGTATCTTCTCCCATCAATGTAGATCACTTAACTCACTCCAATAACTCCAAAACATCCACCCTCATTTCACAATAGCAAGAATTCAAATTTGGGCATATACTCTCAAGGGAGATCACTCTTTGCTTTTCCTTGTGTGATCTTCATCTCCTAGCCTCCAAATTTGGGTAATTCTTTAAATTTTGTGTTTACTACTTCCTTCGTCCCATAATTATTGCCTATTTATTTTTTCAAAGTCAAATTTGATTAACTTTGACCCTAAATATAAACTAATATATATACAATAAATTTATCATGTGAGATTTGGTTACATTCATCTTAACATCTATTTTCTAAATATCAAATTTTTATAGAAAATTGTTGTATGTAATTAGAGATATTGACGGTCAAACACGATCATAGAAGATCGTGAAAAGGTAAATAGGCCAGTAATCATGGGATGGAGGGAGTAGCGTTATATGAGGGAACTTGAAATTAGAAATTTTTTAATGTTTTGTGGGTGTATGTGGGTTATGTGTATGATCTTAGGATGAACTAAGTATAGGGGAATATTATGAATCTTTAGTGAGATTATATGATGTACTAAATGTGGATGTCTAGGAAGCATGATTCTTGCTTAGAGATTTTTGTGCTTAGAATCTCGTGCCTTGCCACACTCATTTTCTCTTATGTTGTGGTATAATGGGTCCTAAGAAGAGTAGACCGGAAAAGGGAACTACTTCCTAAGTTGAGAAAGGGAAGTTTTTAGCCAAAGCTGGGAGACAAGAACCGAAAACACCCGTGGTTCCTACTCTCGCCATTGTTTAGGACTTCATGGGGTTGAAGAACATTACTGGGGGTGCATCTCATAAATGGAAGAATATCAATAGGCCAAAGAGGGAAATTTTGAAGACCAAGTTTGCATGCAAAGAAACATTGGAGGCACTAGGCATACTCCAACCCATTATTAACTTGCTAGGTCGGATAGGCCTAGAAGGATTCCTCAAGATGCATTCTACGATGTACATCCACTAGACTTTGGAATTCTTGGCAATCGTGGAGCAAACATCGGACAATGAAGGAAGGAGGACCATCTCATTCCGCCTAGATGACAAGGAGTACTCAATGACCCATATAGAAGTTACAAGAGCATTTTGGTGGAAGTACGAGAAGGAGGTTCCAAAGACAAACAAGGTCTCCCATTTTCTCTGGGAAGCTTATGGATAAACTTGGCAGGCGTGGATAGGAATTATTTGGGCAAGAGTCCTGCAATAGTCCACTTGGCTTTGAAGTATGTGCACCGACTCTTATCTATGGGAGTACTATGTCATGGAGAGATCTCTCAATACCCTAACAGAGACATACAAATTCTTTGGGCTATGACTCTGAAGGGTAATTCTATCCAAAATTGGTGGAAATGTTTGTGGAATAGTGCATATTCACGGGGAGAAGAAATTTGGGAAGATATTGATGGGAGGGATGGTTATCCTTCTTGCAAAGTACTTAGGACATGAGGCGTCTCCCCGCTTTGCTTTGGCGAACTTGGACCTTTCAAGGATGAGTTACACCATGGATAAGTTGGTGAGAGCATCCATGATTGCCAACACCACTACGGAGGACTAGGTTTCTTGGCTACATGGTGGCAAAACCGTGTGTAATTTCATGGTGCTTCCACAACCCGAACACACGGCTATCACTCATGACACCGCGTTGGAAGATATTTTCATAGAAACCAATCCGAGGTTTGAGAAAGCCTTTTATAACACCTTATCGGCCCCCATATGTGGACATCAAAGAAGAAGAACACGAAGACTCCATAGAGTGAAACCTACCCGAACCAACCTACCGGCGGACTTATTTGATCAATTTTGCACATTTGGGAAACAACTCATGATTTCAACCCAATTAGCGAAAGAAGTGAGTCATGGGGTTGATGGGATGAGCTTACAAATAGAGGAGTTTGGGATGAGGCTTGACTCTATGGATGGGACCATAAAGACTTGGGGAGCTAGGCTAGGTTCTATCGAGCGGGAATTGAAGGAAGAGTTCGCCATAGTGGATGAGAGAACCGAGGTATAAGAGGAGGTGATTGAGAAATTAATTGAGAGCATTCATGCCTCGAAGCTAGAGGGATTTGGCGACCTAATTCCCTATGAAAGGCAAGAGCTGAGGCAAGAAGAGAGAAGGAGAAGGTGAAAGATGAGGCACATGAGAGTGGGCCCGTCAAGGTCCCAAGAGTAAGTGCTTACAATTCTCCCTGGTTCACTTTCAATTTTTACACTTTGAATGATGCATTTGGGACAATGCAAAATTTAAGTATGGAGGAGGGAGTAGTTATGCACTTAGGAATTCTAGCAAAATTTCTTTGTGTTTGTTGTTTTTCTTTATTCTCCATGTAGTATGAAGCCAACTTTGAGGCATTTTGTGCTACAATTTTTTTTTTGAAAAAATGAAGGAAAAAAAACTGGCTAAGCTAAAAACCTGAAATGGCAACTTAGGCAACAGCGGGAAAGGCCTGGATAGATTCAAAAACTTTTGCAAAAGTGTGAGGTCAAATGGTGTGGAAAAGGGTAAGGGTGAGCTTTGAAAAAGAAAAAAATGTGTGAAGCTAGATGAAAACCCGAGATGACTCCTAGGAAAAATGAGAGGAAATGAGAGACGTTGAACTTATTCTATGCTTCTCTGGGCTTGTATATTTGGTAGCTTTTTTGGTATAATAAGCTAGTTTTACATATTCACATATTGAACCTCGCCTTTGAATGGTATGCTGGTTGTTTAGATTACTTTAGTTTTTTGGGATATGAGAGTATGAGAGATTCTTGTGTCTTGGGGGCTAGGGTATTCTATGAATAAAATTTAGGGTATTTTGGGAAAACTGTTGCATACTATTATACTCTTAGATTTTTGTGTGTTCTTGTTTACTAGAGGATGAGTAAAGGTTTAAGTGTGGGAGATTTGATGAGACGTCAAATGCATGTATTTCTTAATGCATTTAACATCTCTTTTGCTATCTTTGGTGTGGTAGATTGCTAGATTTAGGTAGGTTTACATTACAAGGGGTTTAGATGACCGTTTGTGGTTTTCATATCTAAATCCCTCATATTGTAGCCTACTTTAGATATAATGGATTTTATCCCTACGAGCATTTAGATCCATTTTTGTGAGATTTTACTTGTAGATTGCTCGTAGGCACTTCGATCTGTTTAGGAGGTCATTCACAAGAATGATAGTAGATTGTAGAAGTCCATTCACATAAATGGTAGTAGACTGAATGCCACGAGCCAAACACGTGGTAGTAGATGGATGCATAGATGAAAAAGAGTTAAGTCCAGAAGAAATGAAGGCTGGCATGGCTCGTTTAGATTTTCACAGCCTATGATATGCCAAGTGCCAAGAATAGTAAGTCCGGGTGCAGGCCGCGCAATCTTTCGCCGCTCGTGCACTTTAAATATGAAGAAACAAGACTACAGTCCACTGCCCACAAGTTTTTACACGGGTCGCGTGCTCAGAAGATCGGTGGACACACTCCAGTCCATGACTCGCGTGTTTTTACACAATACATGCTCTCAGAATGCTTAAGGAGAACCTCCAGCACGCAGGTCGTGCGGCGCAGGCTGTGCACTATGGCACAACCCATGTTGACATGGCTGCTAGGGTTTCCTAGCTTTTTCGGCTTTCCTAAGGCCTAATTACACCTACTATTGAAGCAGTCTTTAGTCCCCTAGGTTTTGAGTTTTTTAATTATTATTCCTAGTGGTAGTTAGGAAGAAGGAGGCTATCTTTTCTCTTAATTTATTTCTCTAGTTTTTGCCTTGTGACATTGAATCCAGAGATTGCTTTGGATTCAATGTCTCTAGAGTAGTTTATTTCTTGGGGTAATATTTGAATTCATGACTTGATGTAGACTTTGTGAGATTCTTAGATTACCCTATCTATATGTCCTATGAATATTTACACTTGATTTGTGGTTTACATTCTTGTAAGATTTATGTCATGTCATGGTTTATAATGCATATATAGATTCATGCGTAGTATAATATCTTCTTTGGCTAAAATTTTATCTTGGGTGTTTTAAATTTGGACTATTGTAGGCTCGAGAGTAATGGGGAGATGAGTGCATTCATGCTACCTTGAGAATACCGACCCAATCATTAGACTCTAATTCTAATTGGCTAGTTTTATAAGTAATTGCATGTTAGGGGCGCTAGACTAATCCATAAAAAATTGGAATCCTTGGCTTACCTCGATAGACAAGCATGCTAGTTTGTAGCGACTAGGGTCATAGCACCCAAAAGTCATCAAGAGATGTCAATTTCATTGCCTCTCTAGGCCTAGGATTGGTATTCATAGTGGAGTGTCTGGGATGTATTGTTCTCACTCTTGTATCTAACGGTTACGACCTACACAAGTCTTAGTTCATTTAAGAAGGGGCTCTTTAGCAATGGGAGTGAGAGGATGGGGAATGAATTGCGGTATCAAAGAGCTTGATCGAAGCACATTCCCTAATTACGGAGGCGGTGAGATGGCTATTGAAGTGAGATAAACCTAAAATGACATGCGCTGGGAATTCTCAGACACCTCCACACTATGTGACATACACATGAGATAGGTTTAAATGTCTTACGTATAGTATAATCTAAGATCAAAGTCACCAGTCGATCATGTTACGCAAATACCCCCTAAGACTAGTTAATTATATTTTTTACTCTCTTTGTTAGCATGCTATGTAGTTGTTAGACACAAAATCCCCCCATCATATGTTTAAAACATTAGCTATTCCCAACACACAATCAGAGTGACACCTGATTGTGGGTTGTGTATAGTTAACTTTCTAGTATCTCCATGGACAACCCCGGATTTTCCACTAGCTACTCTATAATGGTTAATTAGTAGTGAGTATGGGAGCAGCTTATAAATTCTATCTTTGGATGCATCCAGTGGGAAATAAACGACCCCACGGGTGCGGGTCAAACTGACACGTTGAAAACTCACACATCCAATGTGAAAGTATAAATTAAAAACTAAGATGTTAAAATATCACTAGTGTCAAAATGTATGAAATATAAAAAAAATTAACATGTAAACACAAGATTTACATTAAAAGATTTGATTTGATTGTAAAACATAAGATTTTATTGAAAATAATAATTAAGGAAAATAAACACTACGAGATTTGATTGAAACATTAAGTACAAAAAAAATCAAATCTGGTAGAAAAATGCGCATTGCACAAAAATGGCAAGAAAAAATAACCGTGAATTTCTCCGATCTGAATTCTTGACTTGTAATAGTCTTCTGATCTAGAATCATTTATTCACCAATTATTTGTGTCCAACACCCCAAAATATGTTCCTTGCAATCAGATTCCTCTTTATTCTACCAAACTTTTTATAAATTTTACTTAGTACTTAGAATCACATCCCTATATAATACTTATAATATATCTATTTTAACCTTGATTTTACCAGTGTCATATAACTTTTTTTCCTTCTTTCAATTCTTATAAAAGAAAAATAGAAACAGATGTCCACCAACTTTACCAGCTGTATACGTATCTCCCAAACACAACACAACACTACACTGTGGTATGAGAGTGAAATTTCCACGGCTAAATGAATGTGCGGCACAAGGGAATGTGCTTAGTGACTAATGATCAACAATTATTTGAAGTTTCTCTCACTACCTAGAGCGAGAGCATGGACACACCTTATCCCATTCAATCTGTAACTGCCAAACTTCACAATAGTTCTATTATCCAAAAATCAAAATTACTGGTATCAATTTCTGTGATTCCTTAGAACCTCTTTTGTTCGAGTCTAGTTACCTTCCAACCTTCCAAAAGTTTCCCAGTTGCACTTAAAGTTTTGATGTAATCTACCTGATCTGTGTTGCTATTTATTCAATTTATGCTATCATCATCAATATCATCCCTTATCATCAGTCAATCATAAGGACATTTACTTCTAAATAATATTAAGAAATATTTATATTGGAAAATATGGTTGATTTCATCAACTTTTGGGCTCAGTTTTGAGTAGTACCCGAAATGAATTGGGTCCGGTGGATGACATTTTTGGATTCTACGTTGCGAGTACTATAAA
>JAULKK010061856.1:0-29160 GCA_032355705.1 Rubia peregrina
ATTCATGGTCTACAGTTTAGACGACGTAAAAAAAGATTTTGTGTATAAAGTTTAAAAGTAATGTTATATTTTTATGGTTAATTTACAGCATGGAAAAGGTTGGGAATCATTTTATGACGACAGGCGAAAAACAGAACAGGCGGAATGGGAGATGACAGCGAAGAAAAATACACCTAGGTGGGAACGTGCCACACACTCATCAATCTCCCCACAGATCCACTACTCACTACAGTGATACTCGGTCTATAAACCTTAATTTCTTGTCTTTTTGTTCTTCATCGTATTCGTTGTGTATTTTATTACAGTACTTTTCCTTTCTTGTATCAAAATTACGACTTCATCATGATGTTCTTGTGAACACATATTTGAATAAATATTAAACAATAATACTATCACACACACGATATGGTTGGATTCGTCGTAACAAATAGTTTCTAAATGTCAACTTTTTACTTGTCGTTATTATACGTAATTATACATATTAACGATCAAATAGTTTGTTGAATGACATGATAACGATTGTTGTTCAATTTGAGGTGGTACGAAGGGAATGCACAAGATCATCCTCAACTACTCCCTCTGCCTCACCTCTATTTGCACTTCTACTCTTTTACACTATTTTCTATCAAAATTTGACTGCATATTTGAATAGATTTATGAACAATAATATTATCGTATATGATATTGTTAAATTCGTCGTAACAAGTAGTTTCTAAATATTAATTTTTTATTTACCGTTATTATACGTAGGTAAAAATAGTAACGATTAAACATGTTCTCACCCAAAAAAGCTTCAGACAAAGGGGAAGATAATAAAAAGAAGGGACGCAGTTGACTACGCATTTGTAAGTGCATGTTTAACAGAAATCTCATTCCCAGAGTGATCAAATGTTTCCATGAAACCTCCACAAATAAAGAGTCAGGTCCGAAGTTGTGAATCAAAGCATTTTTATACGCAGTTATGGGAAATGCAGGAGGATAATCTATGATTAAGTGGCTTCCGCCGCCCCGCTAGAATCTCACTGGAGTTACAAGTAAAGTTCTTCTCTTTTTTTTTTCTTACCTTCCAAAATAAAGAATCTATGGTTCAACTAATTATAAAGTTTCCTATCAATTCCAGCTCTAAGAAGTCACTGATCAATACTACAAACTCTCCCTTTAGCGGCGGTATGTAACAACAATTATAAAAAAAAAACAGCTGCTACAAAATTTTGTAACTGCTATTATTTTTTCTTTAAAGTTATTAATTTAAAAATTGCTACAATTACAATTATTATACCAGTTATTTATTAAATAACCTCTTCCAGAGTAAGTTTTTCATTATTGACGAAAAATCATAGCAGCTATTTTCTATATAACCGCTACTGTGTTACTTTTGGCAAGAAACAAAAGCACATTTTATTAGAAAATAACTGCATTGTTCTCTAGATTTAAATGTTGATGTGATAGATAACTACATTTTGTAGCGGGTTTTACAATAATAGCTGCTACGTAACTCATGTAAAAACCTATAATATTGGCAAACAATTAAAGAGGGTTTGCATGCACTCATGAGACCTTCCTACCATTTTCATTGCTATAGAGATGTAGAATACAACATTCAATGCCATTTGTAAGGATTATGTAGAGATAAATAACATTGTGTTGATTATGACAAATGACACCGGTAATCGAGATAAATTTTTTCCCCAACATTTACAAGATAAGAATAGGAAAAAAAAGTTTTGAAAATGGGTTTATGATATGAGTTACTATAAAACATGTACTAGCGCTTTACAATATTTCATCAAAAAATCATTTATTTAATATATCTATATTTAGGCAAGAATAACAAAAATCATATATATTGGAGCAATGGATAATAGGGTAGCACGATTTTGGGCCACAGTGTAATTTTCTAAGACTGTATAGAAGTAATTAAAGTTGACTTTCGAGGCCTTTTCGTTCACCCATATATGCTTGAATTACAAATTCGTAATCGTATATTATTGAATTGTATTTTGGTGTTGTCAATTTCGCGATTCGACAACTTCAAATTTCTTGGAGTGACCTAAGTGCAAAACGTAAAAACTTTACTTGTAACTTCAAATTGAAATCCGCTCGAACGTGTTGCTACCCTATACACCCCAATGTATTTTCTAGTATGTAACATAGTATTTATCAATAGTCGTGCACAATAACATATCTGTAATCTTTTTTTATTTCACTTTTTTACTTATAAGTAACCAACTGTAAGTTACTCCAAAACATGTACTAGCACTTTCCAACATTTCAAAAAACAATTAATTTATTTAAAATTTCTAAATTTATGTAAGAATAACCAAAATCATGTATTTTGGAGAAATGGATTATAGGGTAACAAAATTTTGAGCCATAGTGAAATTTTCCAATACTTTGTAGAAGTAATCAATGTAGACTTTTGAGGCCCTTTCGTTCACCCATACATGCACAAATTGCAAATTCACAATCTCAAATTATTGAATTGCATTTTGGTGTCACAAACTTTGTGATTTGACAATTCGAACTTTCTTGGAGGGACCTAAGTGCAAAAGGTAAAAACTTTACTCGTAACTCCAAATTGAAATCTGCTCGAATTTGATGCTACCCTCTACACCCTCATTATATTTTTCAAGTCCATAAGGGAATATTTATTAACAATGCGATAAAAAAATATATCCGTAATCCTTTTAGATTTTCCTTTCTTATTTCTAAGTAATCAACTCTAAGTTACTCTAGAACATGTACTACTTCCAACATTTTACCCAATTTTATTTATTTATTTTATATTTCTATATTTATACAAGAATAACAAAAATTGTGTATTTTAGAGAGAAGGATATCGTCGTAACAAAATTTTAGGTCATAGTATAATTTTCCTTCTTTTAAAATAAAAACCAAATAAATGGAGGGTTGTATTTTAGGTACCCCAAACCTTTGCACAAAATAGTTTGTAAAAAAACTTTGGTTCAAGTATCAACTTGAACCTCAAAATGAACCTACTTGTACCTAAAAACATGTAAAAGGAATGAGTAAATATTTTTTCATTTTTGGGCACAAAGGTAAGCTTTGGAAGTGTTTCCATCCCCTACACCTCCACCCCTGTGTTAGTGTAGGGTGATGTTCGGACTTCTAAAGCTAATCTAGGTGCTAAGATTTGAGAAGAAGTTCCACGGAGGCAAATGAGATGCAAGATGGTTTTCAGTAGAGGCACAAAATCATTTGATTTGAAGTCATTGTAGAGCAATTCCAAAATTCCCGATTTGCCAAAAATTATCCGAAATCTTTGAGCGTGAGTGAGGTTTCCTTGGATGAAGTTAGTCGGTTCCTCCTTCGTCGTTGATACCTGCAAAAAGAGAAAGATCGGCACCATCTGAATCACTGTATTTTAAGGCTTGGGACAGATAGTCTGTCTAAGTTGATCAAGCCTTTTGCCTTTTACCTTTTGGTCAAGCTGAGGTATATCAGTGAAGTTCTTTTCCAATTCAGTATTTTAGACAAAAAATCTGCTACAAGATCTCCTTGCTAAGTGTGTGTAATATAGGCATCAATTTTAAAAAATTATCTAGCTCATATGCAAGGTTAAAAATGCTCCAAGGTGATTTGTCAGCCTGTGAAATTACGTTGATGGCTGTTTTACTATCAGTTTCAATGAAGAAGGAGAACAAATTGTGTCTCTGTACTAGAAGATAGCCTTCTCTGATAACAAGAAGTTCAGAATGTAGAGGAGATGAGGCATGATCCAGTTTCACAAGAGCAGCCACAAAGTATCCAGTACTATTGATCAAAATGACACCAATTCCGCATATGTTTGTATTTCGAGACCAGGAAGCATCTACATTAAGTTTGAAGTCTTGCATTGACAATTTTCATTTAATGGCGGTGATTTTTGGTTTCTTTGAGTGAGTGAGAAAGGGGACAAGGCCAGATCGTGTCCAGGTTCTATCTTCCCTTTTGTTGCTGCTTGTAGGGTGAGTATAGAAGGCATAAAAATGAATTTTTTAATATCTTCTATTCATATGTTCATATTAGGCAAGCAATTCTCATGTATGAACTTATTATTAACTTTCGACAAGTTCAGCAAATTAGTGAAGGGGTGATTGCTAGCATCTTTTTATGGCTACAAGTTATTCCGTGTTTGGTCCACATAAAATTGAGTCTATAAAAAATGGAATTAAATGGAGGGGCATGACCCAGGATATACTTCTTTGATGGATATAGCCACAGAGAATTCATTAAAAAATATGAGAGAGTGAATCATAGCTTGCACAGAAGAGAAATATAGAGGCAAGGCTAATGTTAGAGTGAATGATTATATCATCGAAAGACAGTATTGCATTAGCTAGTCTCCACATTAAAATGTTAATTTTCTTTGGAATGAACCCGTGCCAAATCTTCTTCATTAATCTGACATGATTTCTTCTCCCAGCTATTGCTTTTTAGGTTGTCTTGAAAGTGAAAGCCCCATTCTGAACAGACTTCCAAATCAGTTTTCACTGTCTTGTAGGATTAATATCTGCTTCCTACAAGAATTTTCAAAGTTCAAGGGGTAAACCCATTAGCAAGTGCATTAGATGGTTCTTATTAATGATGAAATCTACAATGGTAGAATGTACAGGTAAATAATCAATGAGGTGCATGTATATTTCAAATAGATGTCCAAATCTAGTCCAATTAGATGAGTAGAAGTTGGAAAGTCTATTGCTATAGATTACTCTTAAGTTAAGTTCAACTATAGAGTTAAACTGCACTACCATTTTCTATGTTTTAAATTTTCTCTGTGTCATAGGTACGGACCATATGAATTGTGATCAAGATGTTATTCCTTGTTAATCCTTCCACCAATTTTTTTGGTGAGAAAGTGTCCATCAAGTTTCTGAAACTTCTCAGTCCTAAGCCATTTTGGTCAGCTAGAAAACAAATCTTTTTAAGGCTCATCCAAACTTTTTTTATTTTGTGTTTCTATTCTATCCCATAGAAAGTTGGTGATTTTTTCTAAGCTTTTTGAGGACTAGGGTTGGAGGCTTCATCACAGCCCAAATGTGTTGGGGGATAGAATGCATCACTTTTTTTTACAAGTGTTAACCTACCTGCCCGGCTAAGCTATTTATTTTTCAAACGGTTAAGTATTTTGTCATATTTTTTTAATAGGGGCTGGAAATAGACTGTCTTAGATCTTCCTAGAAACGTTGGGTAGCCTAAGTATATGAAAGGGAATGTTCCTTGAGTCATTCCCAAACTCTTCTTCACCTCACAGATCTGAGCATATGTGGCTGATGCACTAAGGTAGAAATTGATATTCCTACAATTGATTTTATGGCCACTGACCTCTTCAAAAACATTAAGGATTGCCTTTATTGTAGATAGTGTTAGAGGTGTAGCTTGGAAATATAGCACTGTGTCATCAGCATAGCTAAGGTGTGAAGTGGGAATTGCACCATTAGGTAAAACAAAGTGTCTCATTTTACCATTATCAAAGCAGAATTTAAGACTTCTACTAAAAGCTTCTGAAAACAGATTAAATAGAATAGGGGAAAGAGGGTCTCCCTATTTGATACCCCTGGAAGGTTGGAAAAACTAGCTGATTTTCCATTCATAATTACTGAGAAGAAAGCAGAGGATAAATTAGACATAATGCATTTGATAAAGTCAGTGCAAAAATCAAAGGCAGTGAGTGTAGAATATAAAAAGACCATCTAACCTTGTCAAATTCGTTTGTTAGATCCAATTTTAGAATGCAGTTAGGACTCCTTTTTGTTGTTTAAAAAGATGCTCATCTCTTTCATGTGAATGACAATGTCAGCCAATTCTTTCCCCTTCATGAAGGCAAACTGATTTTTCTAAAATCAATTTTTGGAAAGTACTATACTACCAAGAATGGTATATAGTGGAAAGTACCGGACTCATCCATTGAGATGTTAGAAATCTAATAATCAACTAAACATAACCCCGGTTGGATCATCAATCTAACCACTTGTTAGGAATGAACAGTGTTGTGGAAATATTCATTGGAGATTGGGAGGGGAGTTTGTACTAACAAATAATAACATGCAATTGATCACGAGAATTAACAAGGTAAACTAACACTCGAGGAATATTTACGTAACACGATCAATGTCATTTCGATCATCGATTTCATCAAATACAAGAACTAAACCTTATTCTTAGATCTATGGCATTTAACTCAATATTTTCCACGGATCAATTTTTCGGGAGTAGGGATCTTACTTGGGGATTATATTTGTATTCTTTTGTTGATGTTTATTTTGTTAGATTTCTAAATCTACCTATTTCTATGTGTATGCTGATTATTATGTTGGTTTGTTCTCAATATTCTTATGAAAGCATGATTGTCAAACTTTGTTAGCACACAATTGAGTCTACTTTTATGTTGGTTCACTATTGCTACTCCCAGCTTAAGGAAACCTAGATGCGCTTGGGATAACAATAGTCTGGAACTGTGTGTGTGCACGAAGGTTACCGTTGTTAATTGTAACGATTGACCATTCATCTAGTTAGCCAACCAAAGAGGTCCGAATGGTTGCATGTAGAGATAGAGTAGTTAGAAAACTAGGATTATTTTGTTGATCCTAGAACCCATCGATAAGATGGCTACTTCCTTTGGCTTTATAGGGATATGGGTAGTTCGTTTTGTGGTGTTCTGCACGAGACTAATCTCACGGGGGAAAATCATACCTGCGCAATGTTCCATAGCCATTGTTGCACTTCCCTACTTGCAGATGTGAGGCTGATTGAAGATTTTACATGTGCATCTCTATGTGACAGATAGGGGGATATTTTTACCATTGCCCGCATCATGTAACAAAAAAATATAATAGGGTTAAGTTATTGTATTTCTGAAATTGATGATCAAAATAACATTGACCATGTTACGCAAATATTCGTTGAGTGTTTGTTTATATAGTTTATTTTGGTGATTGCATACTTGTAGTAGATAGTTGAAAGTCCCCACAAACGAGTATTTTTGCAACATTGTTTATTCCTAACATGTGGTCGGATTGATGACCCAACCACGATTGTGTTTATTAGTTACTAGATTCCTGACATCTCTGTGGACGACCCCGGTACTTGCCACTATCTACCTTTCTTGGTAGAATAGTAGTAAGAACGGTAGAAACACATAAATCTTATCTTTGACCCTTATAACTCAGCCTCCCCTCATGTTTAACGACACTCGGGATGGGGTAGGCCAAATTTTAGTGACGTTACCCGGGATGTTAGTTTAAAGGTCTAGTAGTTATCTTGCATAGCGTATTAGTTGAGTAGATATTGTTGGTTTTTTATTTGTTTGTTATTTTCCGGAATAGGTATTGCCTGAGTTTTGATGCAAACCGAGGACCCTTTTACTACGATTCCAAAATTTGTGTGTTTTCTTTGTTTGATTTTTTAATTGAAAAAGTATATATATGGGAAGAAAGTACTCAACGGATAAAACTTTGTGGGGTGTGTCATTATTATCATCCTATGAAGTGTTGCCTATGGTTGAGTGACTATGGGAGAAGAGAGGCTCAACGAGTGATATTTGGTAGGATATATCCTTTCGACCACCCTACGGAGTATTGCTCTTGGATGAGCAAAAATGAGAGAGAGGTAGGAGTTATTAGTTCCCAAGGCCGATAAAATCAAGATTGGCACGAATTTGTGGTATGGAAATGCATCGGGAAACCAACACTTTGGTTTTGATAGTTAGCATTCCCCAACTTATACTTTGCCTCAAAACCAATCCCCAGGATTAGTTTCCAAATCGGATTGTGGAGAAATTTTGCTAGTTGTAGCCAATGTGACTAAGAGTAGTGAATTAATCCAATCACAGTTGCATAGCGACATTAGAAATTTAGGAACTTAACTTTTCTCAAGCATTAAGAAAGTTGAGGGCCAAGTGAGTGATTTGATTGAAAGGGTGAGCAAACTAGAAACCCAATAATCCAAAAATGAACCATTCTAAGTTGAAGTTTAGATTTTGGTACATGAATCCAAAGGGGATGGGGAGTGGTTTGTTTGGAGTGAAGAAGTTAGGGAAGTGGTGATTATACTTAATTCATAATATTACATACTTTCGCACCAACCTTCACCTATAGAACCAACTCCCACATTTTCAGAACCCTTAGAGGAAACCGTAGAGAATCCAATTGAATATGCTAAGCTTCCAAACCACCTATATCCTTTAAGATTGACTCATGCTCTATTATATATTCCTCTTGGAAGATTATTACCCCCACCACTCCATTTTTGGTTGCCTATGGTGATTGGGTACAAACCCGCACCATATGGATAACATTAGGGTCGTGCCGACAACCTTAAATATACAGAGCTTCTTGAGAGGCATCCCGAGCTTTAAAAAATTATATTAGTTTGTTTTTCTTTGGAAAAAAGTTTCTCGCATTTTCCTCCCATTCTTACCCCAAAACATTAGACGCCATTACACTCCACCACCTAAACCACCACAAAATACTGAACCTAGGACCGCACACTAGTTTTTTCTTTGTGTGGATGTTGATAGACACTTATTTAGTGTGGATTCGTAGTGGCTTGTTTTGAGTTGGATGTTTGGGGTACATTTGAGCAAATTGAGATGGGAACAATGCATTGGGAAGTTGTGATTATCATTTTGTTTACCTCACCTTATTTTCTTATCATGTTTCTTATTTATGTAATGTTCGAGTTGTAAGTGTATTAGAGGAAAGATGTCCCATTGCATTGTGTTGTAGATGTTTAGTATTTTTGGTGTATTTTCCTATTTTGAGTTTTTGGTTTTGGAACACTATTACACTTGGTGTACATGTTTTTTTTGTAGGAAGCATGTGGTTTTTGGAGGAAAGCTAGCAAACGGGGAGTCTAACTCATGGACTATGTAGATGTAAATAGTTTGGGATGCTCAAAATGGTGGACAAAAAGGAGAACCAAATCCCAAATTGATGGGGCGTGTAGATGTACATGACTCGTGAGCTCACTTACCTTCCTAAATCCCATTCACCACTTCTTCCCTACCACCCCCAAAATACCACCTAAACCCACTCACCCTCAAAACCCTTGAAACACTCACATCGAAACCTAAGAGGTAACCCTTACATGTGTCTCAATTATATATTGGATTTATAGTGCATGATAGTGATTGTGATTGAACTTGCTTTATTAGAGGTTATGGGTCATTTATTGGGGTGATGGTAGTATTTTCATTAAATTCCATGATTTTGCCACCAAGGGTAGATTTTAGTGTTCATTTTTAATTGTGATTATGTATATGCATTGAGGCCAAAACGATCTTTAAGTGTGGGGGAGGGGATTAGATGACATTTATGATTCTTTATTGTTTCTATGTAGCTAATAGCTTCTTTAAAGGGAATTTTGAAAAAAAATGAAAAAAATATGTATATATATACCCGGCTAAGTTGGAAACCTAAAAGGACAAATTACGCAAATAGGAAGGAAAGCCCGAATAGGTCGAAAGACCTAGGTAAAAAGGAGAGGCTAGGCCCGACTAGGTTGGAAAATCTAGGCAAAAGTGAGAGGTGAGCTCAACATCTGTGAATGCTAGGATGAAAACCTGAAAGGACTCCAGGTAAAATGAGATAAATTCATAGAAATTTGAAATTAAACTTCAACATCTTTTTTCCATCTTTGGAAGTTTCTTCATCAATATCTCTTTGATTGTCTTCGGCAGTTTCTTCGGATTAGTAAGCTAGTTTAGCACTTATAGTTTTACTTTGCCCTTTTCCCATTTTTCTTTTATGTATTTTGGGTGGATTAGCTACTTTAGGATATTAAGGGAGAGTGAGAGTTGTGAGAGTCTTACAATCTTGGGGGAACTAAGGTAGCTTGGGAATAAGTTGAATACATCGGTTAACTTCTCTTTGCATGCTACATTCCTTTTGGGACTTTTATTTTTTTGTTTACTTGAGATTGAGTAATGGTTTAAGTGTTGGGAAATTGATTTTCACCTTTATGCATGCTTTAGTCTATGCATTTAACACAATATTATCATCTTTTAGTTGGTTGATTTCTAGTTTTAGTTAGGTTTATACGACAAAGGGTTTGGACGACTATTATTGGTTTTCTTGTCGAAATCCTGCATTTTGTAGACTAATGGACACTTTGTATTCAGGGGTGCCTAGATCTTCCTCTTTGATTTCATTAGTAGGTTTCTAGTGAGTACCTTTTCATTTTCTATCGTAGAAGGTCATCTGCAATAGTGGTAGTAAATATTTGAAGGTCATTCGCAAGAATGGTAGAAGATATCGAAGGTCATTCATAAGAATGGTGGTAGATTGAAGACCAAGAACTCCAAATCATGGTAGTAAATGGATTTGGAACCAAGAAAGGTGGATTCAAAGTTCAAGAAGACCAAAGAAGAAATGGAGGAATCGTTTTTCGAGGTTGCACAGAGTTCTGGGCAAATACAAAACTAATCAACACTTGAGGGTGTCACCATTAGATTTTTCTTCTTGAGTGCTATAAATCAAGTACAAGAACTCCTAAATCGGACCAACGGTTCACCTGTAGAGGATCAAGTAAAAAGCCAAGCGAACCAACCACGGAATCCGTGGACAACACAAGCTTGGTACGGATCAAAATCTAGCACCAGCAGAAATCGACATAGCCCATGTCGGGGGGTGGGGGTGGGGTGGGCTTAGCATAACTCGTATCACCTGGCACGAGTGTGTCAAAATTTGGTACGAAGGGTCCCTTCTTTTCACTCCAAAATTAGCTAACGACGGGAGCGGGACATTTTGTTTTATCCGTCCCTAGCCATTTCAAGTCAAAAATACCAAGACCAGCCCATGGGGTGTGAATAATAATGGGGCTCACCGAGGTATTGAGCAAAATAAGGTTATAGCTGATGGGCGGCCGTGTAAAACGATGCATGGTGTAGATAAAAAAGAAGCAAAACAAAGACCATATGGCGGCTTGAGCTGGACTGCGAGGGACACGCTTGCACGATTTCCACAACTTATGCTAGGGACGGAGCCCCACACCGGCCAGTGTCACTGGAGGCTGCTAGGGTTTTATCGCCACCAATGGGCCTATTTGTAGGCCCAATTTCCTTCTATATATAAGAGCCTTTAGTCTTCTAGGGTGAACTAAGTAGGCATAATGTATATTTTCTCTCTCTCTTGGTAGGTAGAAGCAAGAGGAGAGCTCTCTTTTTCTCTAGAGACTTCTTCTCATTTTCCTCTATTTTCCTTTTCTTTTCATTTCATTTTCCATCTTTTTTTCTCTTAAATCCATGGAATTTAACTCAATATCATTCATGGATCTATTTTTAGGGTGTAGGGATCTTACTTAAGGATTATATTTTTATTCTTGTGTTGATGTTTATTTTGTGAGATTTCTAGATCTACCTATTTTTATGTGTTTTGCAATTATTATGTTTGTTTTTTCTTAATATTCTTATAAATTTCATGATTATCACACTTTGTTGGCACACAATCAAGTCTACTTTCCTGTTGGTGCATTATTGCTACTCCCAGGTTAAGGAAACCTAGAAGCGCTTGGGGTGCCGATAGTCAGGAACTTGGCGTGTGCACAAAATTTACCGTTGTTAATCGTCCCGACCGACCATGCATCTAGTTAGCTGGCCAAAGAGGTTCGAAGAGTTGCGGGTAGAGATACAGTAGGAAACAAACTAGGATTATTTTGTTGATCCTAGAAGTCGTCGATAAGATGACTACTTCCTTTGCTTTTGTAGGCCTATGGGTAGTTTGTTCGTGGTGTTCCGCCCATGACTTAATCGCACAGGTGAGAATCAGACCTGTGCAATGTGCCATAGCCGTTGTTGCACTTCTCTAGTTATGGAGGCGATGCCGGTAAAATATTTTATATGCGCACCTCTATGTGACAGACAAGGAGAAGTTTTGACCATTGTTTGCACCACTTGACACTAACACTAGAATAGGGTTAAGTTCTTGTATTTGATGAAATTGGTGATTAGAATAACGTTGACCATGTTATGAAAATATTTCCCGAGTGTTTTTTATATATTTTATTCTGTTTATTGCATGCTTGTAGTAGATAGTTGAAAATCCCCCCAAATGAGTATTTTCGAAACACTGTTTATTCCTAACGAATGTTTGGATTGGTCACCCGACCGCGATTGTTTTTAGTAAATTACCATATTCCTGAAATATTTGTTGACAACCCCGGTACATGCCACAATCTACCATTCTTGGTAGAATAGTAGTAAGAACAGGTGCAGCATATAAATCCTATCTTTAAACCTTAGTAACTCAGCCTCCTCTCGTGTTTAATGATTCTGGGGAGAGGTAGGTTATCCATCTTTAAGCCGCACTCCCAAAAATGTTGGTTAACCCCATGAACTCCTCAATGAAAAAGGTGGGGTTAGGAGGAAATGAAGTCATCAGTTCTTGTCTCCTAACTTTAGCCGACTTCTTCCCTTTGTTACCTTGGGAAGTTGTTCATTTTTCTGGCCTACTCCTTTTTGGAGCAATTCTATCACAACAAGAAGAATATGGTAATGGAATAATATCCAAAGATATGCATCAAGTATCATTGAAGAAGAACACTCTTTCTAAATAGACAAGATATTCAAAACCATGATATTTCAACATAAATCCCATTCAACCAAGGATCATTCTTCCCAAATAACATACTCATGGAAATTCATATTAACTTACCAAAAAGGTCATGTCATCAAGAATAACTCCTCCTAGACAACCAGAACAAGGAAGATCATATCATGAAAACATAAGAACATATTCTTCCCTTGCACTTGGTTCAATTCAAGATCATTCATATAACCCACATGCCTCTCCAAAAACACCTCAAACTTTAGAACATCATTCATTATCATCACAACAAAATCATACTAAAGAAAGCACGTAAACACAAGGTTTAAAGGATTACCTGAAGTTTGTGCTAATAGATTAAAAATCCACACAAGTAGAAGCAAAAATGTCAATTTTTGAGAGAAAAACTTCAATTTTTTGATTTTCTATGAAGTGAATTGAGAGTGAGTGTTCTTGAGGGTCTTGAATGAGCTAAATTATTCCTAAGGGTAGAGAAATGTACTATGGACTCTTATAGCATGGGAAATGGTGGTTTCTTAATGGTTTTAAACCACTTAAGAAACCACACAAGCCCACAGTCGTGGTTTCTTACCACCCATTGGTTTCTTACTAATAAACCACCCTCTCTCTCTCTCTCATTTTGTAGAGTTTTTCTGACACACTAACTTCACAATATACTTTTGTTGTCTTAATTTTCTGTCTACAATAACCTTCAGAAGTTCAAAATAATTTTTGAAAATATATTTTTGAAAAAAATACATTATATAATGTGTACCATCATGCATGCGTTAGCCAATCCATTTAACACATTTATTATCATCTTTTGTTTGGTTGATAGCTAGTCTTATTTGTATAAACACGAGGCTAACCGGCTAGCACGACCAATTGCATTTTGCACCCACTGCGCTGTTTGTAGTTGTTAGGGGTTTTGGACTATTTTGGGCCTTTTTCAAAGCTCAATTCCCTACTTCTATATATCGGAGCCATTAGTCTTATAGATTTAACTAAATAGGCATAATGTAGATTTTATTTCTCTCTAGGTAGAAGGTAGAGGAGAGTTCTCTCTCTAGAGTTATTCTTCTCTTTTCCTTCACCTTTCCATTATTTTCTTTTCTTTCCCTTATTTTCCCTAGATTTATTGCATTTAACTCAACAATTTCCATAGATCTATTTCTTAGAGAGTAGGGATCTTACTTGGAGAAAAAATTGTATTCATAAGTTAATGTACATTTTATGAGATTCCTAGATTTACATATTTCCATGTGTTTTGTCATTATTATGTTGGCTTGTTCTTATAATTCTTCTGAATTGCATGATTATCACACTTCGTTAGCACACACCTAAGTCTACTTTCATATTTTTACACTATTTCTACCCCTCGTGAAAGGAAACCCAGATTCGCTTGGGGTGACGATAATCAGGAACTGTGTGGGTGTGCTCATGAAGGTTACTGTTGTTAATCATCACGATCGACCACACTCTAGTTTTACCACTATGCAGTTTGAAAGGTTACACGTAGAGATAGACTAAGTAGCAAACAAGGATTATCTTGTTAATCCTATAGTCGTCGACAAGATGCCTCATCTTTTGCCTTTGTAGGCTTAGGGATAATGCGTTCGTGGTGTTCCGCCTGGAACACAATTGCAAGTGGGAGAATCAGACCTTTACAATGAGCTATTTCCGTTGTTGCACTCTCCTAGTTGCGGAGGCAAGGTTGATGAACGATAAAATACGCTCACCTCTATGTGACAGATAAGGGAAGGTTTTGACCATTGTCCCCACACGTGTCACAAATACTAGAATAGGGTTTAGTTCTTGTATTTGATAAAATTGATGATCGAAATGATATTAATAATTTTATTAAAATATATCCCGAGGGTTAGTTTATATTGTCAATTATTATGATCATTTTCTTGCTAGTAGTTGTTAGTGAAAACTCCTCCCAACGACTTTTTTCACAACACTGTTTATTCCTTACACATGTTCGGATTAATAAACCCATCACGGTTGTGTTTAGTTAATTATTGTAATCCAAACATCTCTGTAGACAATCCCGGTACTTTCCACTATCTACGATTCTTGGTAGTGTAGTAGTATGAACAAGGGAAACATAAAAATTCTATATTTTATCCTTAATACTTCAACTTCATGTCATGTTTTTAATGACGCTAAGAAAGGGAGGGTCAAATTTGAGTTCCATTTCCAAGGATTTTAGTTTAAAGGTTTAGTAGTTAACTTGCATAACGTGTTAGTCGCGTAGTTAGTGTTGGGTATTTTTTCTTTTGTTATTTTCCAGAATAGGTATTGCTTGAGTTCTTGGTGCAAACCGAGGACCCTTGCACTATAATTCCAAAATTTGTGTGTTTTCTTTGTTTGTGTTTTTAATTGAAAAAAAATGTGGGGAGAAAGTACTCAACGGATGAAAATTTGTAGGGTGTGTCATTATGATCATCCTACGGAGTGTTGCCTATGGTTGAGTGACTATGGGAAAAGAGAGGTTCAACGAGTGAGATTTTGTAACATATGTCATTGAGACCACCCTACGGAGTCTTGCTATTGGATGAACGAAAATAAGAGAGAGGTAGGAGTTGTTGGTTCCCAAGGCTGATGGGATTGAGATTTGTACCCTTACTATGATCTCCAAATTCGAGGTTTAGTGATAACTCGAATTCGTGAAGTGGAAATACATCAGGGAACCAACACTTTGGGTTAGATACTTGGACTTCACCAACCTATCCAATGCCCCAAAACAAATCCCTAGGATTGGTTCCCAAATTGGATTGTAGAGAAATTTTACAAGCTATAGCTTGTGTGACAAAGATTAGTGAGTTATCGACATTAGAGATTTGGGAAATCAACTGATTATTTGATTGAAATGGTGAGCCAACTAGAAACCCAATATTCCAAAAATAAGCCGTCCCTAGTTGAACTAGTGATTTTGGTAGATGAATCCAAAGGGGATGAGGAGTTGTTTGTTGAGAGTGAAGAAGTTGAGGAAGGGGTGATTATAATTAATTCATCATATTGCATATTTTCACCTCAACCACCACCTATAGAACCAACTCCCACATTTTCGGAACCTTTAGAGGAAACCATAGAAAAGCTATTAAAATATGCTAAACTTCGAAACCACTTATTTCCTGTATGGTTGACTCCTCCTCTACTACATCTTTCTCTTGGAAGATTTGTACCCCCACCTCTACATTTTTGGTTAACATTAGGGTTGTGCCGACGACTTTAAATATATTGAGCTTCTCGGGAGGCAACCCGAGCTTTGAAAAAGTTATTTTATTTTTCGTTGAAAAAATATATTTCACTTTTATCTTCCAATTCTTAACCCAAACCGTTAGACACCACTACACTCCACCACCTAAAACACCACTACATAAACAATCTAGAACCGCACACTAGTTGTCTATTTGTGTGGACATTGATTGCAACTTGTTTAGTGTGGATTTGTAGTTGCTTTAATTGAATTGAATGTTGGGGTACATTTGGTGATATTGAGGTGGGAACAATGCATTGGGAAGTATTGATTGCCTATAATTTTGTTTATCCCCCTTTCGTTTCATGTCATGTTTCTTCGTTGAGGAGCATGTGCGTTGTAAAAGTGGGGGGGGGAAGATGTCCCATTGCATTATATTGTAGATGTTCAGTATTTTTGGTGTGTTTTTCTATTTTTAGTTTTATATTTTGGAACACTATTACCGTTGGTGTGTGACCCACTCACCCCCTCCTGAGCGTTGTTAAAAACATGAGAGGAGGCTGAAGTATTAAGGGTCAAAGATAAGATTTTTATGTTACTCCCATTCCTACTACTACACTACCAAGAATGATAGATAGTGACAAGTACCAGGGTCATCTATAGAGATATCAGGAATATAATAATCAACTAAACACAATCGTGGTTGGGTCGCCAATTCTACCACGTGTTAGGAATAAACAGTGTTGTGAAAAAAGATGTTGGGGGAGTTTGTACTAGAAACTACTAGCATTCAATTCATCACGAGAACTAACACTATAAACTAACACTCGGGGAATATTTGCATAACATGGTTAATGTCTCTACGATCATCGATTTTATCAAATATGAGAATAAAACCGTATTCTAGTGTGTGTGACACGTGGTGTTGACAATGGTCAAAACTTTACCCTATCTGTCATATAGAGGTGCGCATAAAAGATCTTCCATCAGCCTCGCCTCCGCAACTAAGAGAGTGCAACAAAGACAATGACTCATTGTGCAGGTCAAATTCTTCCCCATGCGATTAAGTCCCAGACAGAACACCGCAAACGAACCACCCCTAGGCCTACAAAGGTAATTGAAGTAGGCATCTTATTGATGACTTTAGGATCAATAAGATATTCCCAATTTTCTACCTAATCCATCTCTACTCTCAACCCTTCAGAACTCATTTGCCTGCTAACTAGAGCATGGTCGATTGTGACGATTAACCACTGTACCTTCATGCACATGCCTAGTTCCGGACTATAGTCAACCCAAGAGCATCTGGGTTTCCTTCCAAGGAAGTAGAAATTGTGCAACATCATTAGTTGTGTGCCAACAAAGTGTGGAAATCATGCAATTCACAAGAATATTAAGAACAAGCCAACATAATAATGACAAAATACATAGAAATAGTTAGATCTAGAAATCTCACAAAATGAACATTATTAACACATGAATAAAAATATTATCCCTAAGTATAATCCCTAATCCCTAAGCCTTGAACCCAAGTATTTTATTGGATTCAACACTTTTGGGAAAAAGAAAAATAAAAAGATGAAAAGAAAAGAACCTGGAGAGAAGGAAAAGTATTTTCTCTCTCTAGCCTACTCTTGAGATGTAAAAATGAGCATCAACTTAAACCCTAGTATAAATAGGTACATATATATATAGTAGTATGGAATTGGGCCTAAAAATAGGCTTAAAATTGCCAAAAAACCTAGCAGACGCTACCAGCGCGGAAGGTGGTGCATGGTACGGCCCATGCTGGCTGAGGGGGCCTAGTGCTGGAAAGACACGTTGACCTTGGCATGGGTCGTAGCCTCATGCTAGCGCAGGCCATCGGTCCTGGCACGGGTCATTCACTCTCATGCAAGTACAAGCCGTTGACTGACACTCTATTTTTGCTCATCTTGATCCGCGTCCAATGTCCTTGGCTCGCCTTGGCAGCTGAAACCTCATTTTACTCAGCATATCGGTGCGCATGCTTCATTCTTCACACCCTATACTTAGTCAGACTGGTCTTGGCATTTTTGACTTGAAATGACATGGGCCATGTAAAACAGATGTCCCACGCCTATGCTTAGTCAATTTTTGGACTGAAAAGGTGACTTCAAGCGCATGGCCGCCCAAAACGGGAACGGTTTGTGCTGGAACTTAGCCCGGCTTGTGCCAAGATCTCCTGACATGGTCCGTGTCAGTTGGAATGGGCCTTGCTAGTCCTTGCCTTTGTGTTGGTCTTTTGCGATCCGTGTCGGCCATGGTTTGTTCCGTCGGCTGACTTGTTTGCTCCTTTACGGGTGAACCGTTGGTCCGAGTTGGGAGTTATTGTAGTCAATTTTATAGTACTTGAGAAGAAAAATCCAATGGTTCTACTCTAAAGTTATGATTCTTCTCGGATCTTTCCTATAATTTTGTTCAACTCCAAGACAACAATTCCTCCATTTTGGACTTGGCCTTCTTGAATTTTGAATCCACCTTTCTTGGTCCCAATTCCATATGCTACCACACTTTGGAGTCCGTAGCCTTCAGTCTACCACCATCCTTGTGAATGGTCTTCAATAGCTACTACCACCCTCATGGATGGCTTTCTACGGAAGATGATAAAAAGAAATCACAAACAAACTATTAATGAGTTCAAAAAAGAAGATCTAGGTGCCCGTGAATACAAAGAGCCCATTAGCTTTAATTAAGTATACAAAACTCAATATTTAGACAAGAAAACCAATAATGTTCGTCTAAGCCCTTTGTCGTGCAAATCTAACTAAAACTAGCAATCAACCAAACAAAAGATGATAATAAATGTGTTCAATGCATCAGCTAGTGCATGCATAATGATGCACATCAAACCCCACACACTCAAACCTTTAAGAAAAGATTAAGGAGAAATGTAGCATGCAAAGAGAAGTTAGCCAATACATTCAACTTATTCCCAAGCTACCGTTCCCCCAAAGAAGTAAGAATCTCACAACTCTCGCACTCCTCGAAGATACTAACGTAACCTAACCACCCAAAATTTTGTGAACAAAAAGGTAAGTACAAAAGATAAGTGTTGAATTAGTTTACTCCCCCCGAATAGTCCACCAAAAGCAATCCAAGAGTCGTTGCTTAAAAAACCACCAGGGACAATCCACAACATCCTCAACTTGGTTGTAACTAGGGATAACTCAATATTCTCAACTTAGCTGCAACCAAGGAAAATGCCAAAGAATCCTCAACTTAGTTTCAGTTCTCTCTCAATTTCTCTCATTTTGCCTAGGAGCCCTTTCGGGTTTTATTCCTAACATTAACTAATGTTGAGCTCACCATCTCACCTTTTTCCACATGAACTCCCATTTTTGCCTTGGTTTTCCAACCTAGCCGGGCCTGGCCTCTAATTTTACTCAGGCCTTTTGACCTATCCAGGCCTTCCTTCCCATTTTTGCCTAAGTTCCCCTTTCGGGTTTCCAACTTAGCCGAGCATATATTTTTTCTCATTTTTTCAATTTATTTTCCATAGCACAAAATGTCTCAAAGTTGGGCTTTATACTACAAAAACATTGTGAAAAAGAAAAAAAATTACACTACCAAAAGTGTTCATCCCAATGCATCCCCCAACAAAGTGATAACCAACTAAAGATCACACCGCCAAAGATTCTACCAACATCCCAAAAGAAAAGAAAATAACAATTAAAGCAACACCAAAAACACAAAGGAATCTCAAGATGAAAACTCGTAAGTATTTCACTACTCCCTCCCCACACTTGAACTTTACATTTTCCCCAATGTAATGGATCAATAATAACTATGAGCAGAAAGAGAAAAGTAGTGAAGCTCAGTCATGTGACCCCGAAGGGTCCTCCTCAAGTGCTGAGTCTCGTGCATCATTTTTCTCACCGCTTGATTTATTTTTTCCCTCTCAATAAGAATTAATTCTCCAAAACCTTTGAGCTTTGAGATGTGGAATTCTTGATCAGTTGTTCAATGAATTCTTCTTGAACATCCGATCTCTAATCTACAATGACAAACCTCTCCTACATCTCCAACTCAAGGGAATCCAACCTAGACTCTAAAGTATGCATGGTACCCTCCATATAACTTAGCGTACTCCCAAATTCTTCAAACTCTAAGTTCATTCTGCCCACTGCATGGCCAATGTCATGCATAATTTGGGTATAGCTTGAAGTTGTTTCCCGAATATGCAGAATTTGCCGAGGAAATCTGCGAATATCTGAGTACAGCTAACCGGTACCCTAAGTGGGGTCTCGTTGTTGTCCTCCTCGACATCTATATCTGGGTTTGATAGGATTATGCAAAAAACCTTCTCAAACCTCGGATCAGGGGCTATGAAAGGGCCTCCAACACAGTATCCTGGTCGATAGTTATACACTATGACTGGGGGAGAATAATGAAATATCACACCAATGAGCCATCATATAATGATACAAAGAGATATTATGATGTCTTGGTCGCCACCATACCTGCTTTCGCCAGCTTGTCTAACTTGTACCGTGTCCATGAACGACCCCCCAAATTCACCACCGTAAATGAAGAGGGAACCAAATGGCTCAAGTGTTGGCCTAGAATTCCAACCACGCCTCCCATAAGAATTTTTCTACCTTTCTTATTTCCCATTCCAAGGCATTTAACCATGAAATCTTCAACCATGTTAGGGTAAAAATTTCCCTCCGGAGTCATTGCCCAAAGGACTTGGACATCCAACCCCGGATACTGGGAGATTTCCCACGACAGAACACTCATATGGATAACAATCGCCGAACGTAACGCAATGTCAGGTGGAAAATCACAGTATCCTTGCAAACACGCTTCCTCTCTTTGCCCAGATGGATTCTCCAAAAATTGCTCAATGAGAATAGAAGACATTATCACCGAGTCCTTGGAATCTCCTTCCCGTACTTCCACCCAAATGCTTAGGCAATGACCTGATGCAGAATAGTGTATTTAGTGTTGTCTAAGTGTAATTGAATGAGTCTCCTTCCCTCACTATCCTTCATTTCATCCAAAGTCGCCATGAATTTCAGAGTCCATCGAATATAGGTCTTCGACTGCTTTTCCAAGAAACTCTGTAAGCCTATCCCACTAAGAAAGTACATGACGGGCACGAGTAGACCTAGAGCTCCCAAAGTCTCCTTGCAAACAAACTTTGTTTCCAAGATGGTAAACTTTGGGCATTTTAGGTACTTCCACCTCCAGGCTGCACTCCAAATAATGTTTCTCAAACCCATGAATTCATCAATGACAATTGCAGGGTTAGGAGGAAGGGAAGTTGACATCTCTCGTCTCCCAACCTTAGTCAGCTTCTTCCCATTGTCACCCCATGAACTTGTTCCCGTTTTCGACATTTTCCTATTTGGAGCCATCCTATTCACAACAGGAAAAAGTAGCAATGCAAAGATAACCAAAGGCATGCACTAATATTTATTCAAAAAGAACATTCCTTCCTAAATAGCCACGACATTTCAAATCTTGTTATCTCAACATAAAGACTTTTCAATCAAGAACCATTTTTTTCTAAACAATCAACCCATGAACAATCATGGCATCCCATAAAAATATATTATGCAATCAAGAATCATCCCTCCTAAATCATCACAACTAATTAAGACCATATCATCGAAGCCCAAGGACAATACTCTCACCACCATACTTAGTTTAACACAGACTTCAACATCTTTTCAAGTACAAACCTCCTCATAACATAACCATAATTATATATAAATAAATTAAACATAGAGCTCAAAGTATTACCCAAAATTTGACGTCAAGAGATGAAGAATCAACACAAGAAGAAACAAAAATGCTAATTTTCAAGAAATGTGGCTCAAATTTTTGAGATGCACCAAGGAGAAGTGAGAGTGAGTGTTTTAAAAAAAAATTTGATGAGATAAATGAATCCTATGGGTGAGGTAATGCACTATAGATAATTATTGTCAACCAAAAATGTGATTCAAAAGGAGGTACAAATGAGATAAGGATGACATTTTTGATATTAGAGAGTGAGGGGACAAAAGTAAAAATCTTCTTATGCATAAGGGAGTGTTTGATGTAAATTTACACCGACACTTGAGGGAAACAAAGGTTTTGTAGAACTAATGAGCCAAATTTTATATCTTTTAGCTTAAAACTCAATTTTTTTTAAAATTGATTTTTTTGCCCAAAAATCACAGCACATAAATCCTGAAACCAGGCACTCATCGTGCTAAAAACTCATCATGGTCCATACCAGAACTTAGCATGAATTGTTCCAAGAGGAACGAGTCGTGCCAGAATTCAACATGAGGCACCCCGTGCTAATTGAGTGTGACACGAGGTCACCTCTGTGAATATTGTTTTTCCCTTTTTCCTCCCTTTCTTTCAAAGAAATTTTGTCACCTGACAAAGCATATATCTTTTTTTAAAAAAAAGAATGAGTCTCAAACTCAAATTAATCGATCAACAAATGATTTATCCTGAAAAGCCTTGTCACACTAAAACATGCAAAATATATCTACTAAACACATGTCAAGAACAAAGAAAGACAGACCACGTATCTTTATTATCGTCATCACAACTTATTCCTTTTTTCATGCATTTCAATTGAAGGCTTGGGAGTGATTGCCATTTGGATGATTTCCATAGTTTCTTTAAGTTCACCTATTTGTAGGTTCTCATATATGCAAGAAGGTATGGCATTAATAGAAGCTTCTAAATCTATCATAGCATTTTTTACCAATTTACCACCCAAAGGAATAGGAATTGAAAACATGGCGAGGTTATCACATTTTTTTTGGTAATTTCCTATTATTAAGGGTGACAACTACCCCTATTTTAACTTTTCTTATTTTCCTAAGGGGTTTATTCCTCTTTTTTTTGTGCATTCGACTTTCAAAATTTAGCAAACGAGGGAACTTGTTCAATTAAGTCTAGGATCGGGAAACTAACGTCAACCTTCTCAAAGATTTTTCAAATATGATTATCATTGGTCGCCACCTTCGGCCTTCCCCTAAGTACATTACGGAAAGGCGATGGGAGATTAACCCTCGCTTCGGGTGTGGGAAGCTCTTTCACAGGTTCCTCTACAACCAATTCTTGTTCCTCAAAGTTGGTTTTGTTTCTTTCCACGATCAAGTCGTTCTCTTGTAGGATTTCCTTCCCTTGCTCACGCACCACCTTCCCGTTTCTTAACTTCAAAGTTTTCACATACGTTGGATTGACCTTTGGTTGGGAAGGAAGATTGCTAGAATCTTTGACTTCAAGTCGGCTTACCATTGTGGCAAGTTACCTGACTTGAATCTCAAGATTCTTGATGCTTAAGAATGCCCTAGTCCCAATATCTTCAATCTATCACCTTGTATGCTCCGCAAAGACATCATGCTTCTTGGCCAATTGAGATATTTCTTTGAGGTGGAGCTTGTCCACCTCGGTTATACCCTTGCATTTGGTTCTCCTTGAACCAACGGAAGTTGGGGTGATTCTGGTACTTTGGGTTAAAGGTGTTTGAGTAGGGATCTTGACTTTTGCCTCCTTGGTTCCCACGGAACCCTTGTTGTTATCCCCTAGCACACTGTGGCCTATTTTCGCTATTGTTGAAGTCCAACGCCTTAACTTCTTCCATATCTTCCACCACTTGTGGGAAAACATCTGTGTGATGATCAAGGTTGCAAATACTTCACACTTTTTCTTGTAGAACTCCCCATTTTCATTAACTCCTTTATCATGGAGGCAAGATCTTGGACTTTCTCCTCTAACTTTGGGAATTGAGACAATTCATCAACGGGCTACACCTTGGACCTTGTACAAAATCTCCTTGTTCCATTTTCCATCTAATTGAAGAGTGCCATTGGGCAGTCGTTGTCATACCTCTCCAAGATACAAATTTTAAGCCCTAAATGTTTACTAAATACAACTAAGTATATAGGGGTAAATCGGGATTATCCACAAAGAATAGGGATTTTCCTTAGGGTTTTCACATATAAAGGTGAACACTACTCTAGATATAAAGATATTCATATATAAAAGCTTGTAAATAGGGGTTTTTTAGGTTGGATTTTCTAAGTTATCAATTTAAAGACAAGTTAACTTAGCAAGCAATGTAAATCTACTATATATGCAACAAACTACTAAGAAGTGTTTAAACACAAGTTACTGGACCTTAGGTGCAAATGATTTCCACTTTCAAACCTCTTATCTATCATTGAACATACAACCTATTAAATACTTTCACTACTTGTTCTCAACATAAATCTTCTACCCTTCTTTGATAGTAGTTTACAAGAGTGAATTCAACATCTCTCTCTAAACCTTACTAATGACCCTTTCAGTCGTTCAATGCCTAAAGTATCTCATTAGTGGCATTAAGTACCAGGAATCAATAAGTTTGGTAACACTTATAATCACTACACCATGTCTAAGCATTCAACCAATTCATGCATTTATAAAATATTAGTCAAGAACGTTCAACGTTCATAAACCTCTCCCATTTGCTATACAAAACAAACTTGATAAAGAATTCAACATTGTCATATTTATCTAGCATTCATCAAATCATCAAACATATTATAAGCTCTAATTCATTCCCTTGGATTTCATATCAAAGGAAAGGAGAATTAGCTATTTTCTCCAAACCCTAACAAGTAATCATACAAGCAATTCATATACTCAAACTTCTAACACCATTAATGCTTTCAACAACTATCATTCAAGAAAAATAAATGCACAATAGTAATAATTAAATAGCTTCATATAAAGTTCTTAAGACGGGGGATTGGAAGCCTTAATCAATTACTCCCAAGACTAAGTTTAGTTGCTAGAATTCATACTAGACAACAATAGAAATTCAAACATAAAACCAAGATGAAAGAAAGATGAAACTGGTGGAAAACTAGGGTTTTATGGATGTGGAATTGGGGAGGAAGAGTTTCCGGAAAGAGAGAAGATAAGAGAGTATTTCTAGTACAAAAAAAAGTCAAAACGTATATTTGGGCAGTGGTCTGTCATGACTCGCGACACATGCATCGCGAATCACGGCGCACAGAGTAAGATGCCCTAACATATTGTCTTCTTTTTGTCTAAGTGTAGTCTTCTCCTCTTCCCATCTTCAGGTCTTCATGGTCTTCATTGTCTATAAAAAGTAGTCTTCATGGGTTTCAAATCTTCAAACCATTACCTTGTCTCACAAAATCCATATTAAAAATGAAAAGAGCGCTAAAGTCGCTCTTAACTCTAGTAATAGTACTTCAAGGTAGAATGGAGTATCCAAAGCACAAAAGCATATCAAAGTGAGTACAAAAGATCCCAAAATTATCGTATAATATGGACATATCAACATCCCCCACTTGAACCTTACTCGTCCTCGAGTAAGAAAAGATTCACGAACACAAAGAAGTTAAAATACCCCATCCTAATTCTAATATTCCTCCAATCAAAACCTCACAAAACTCTAAATATCATAATTCCCAAAAGTTTCTATCACGCACAACCCTTATTCCTAAATCTAACCAAACATACTACCTATCAATTCCCTAATTCCCATAGACAGATTTCTTAATCCCGAATTGATAATTCCAACATCCAATGTCATAAAATGAAGTCAAAACCATATGAGACATTCAAGCACATACTTCACTTCATACCAATATATCAACCAAAGCGAAGTACACAAAGAATCAAGAATTTCTAACCATACTTTGTTTTCCCACCAAGTTTCCCAATCCCAAGAAATCCTATGACGTTAGACTACCCAATTTATCCATATATCAACCGCCACCTTATGACTCCAACATGGGAAAATAAGTTTATTTTTTAACAAAATTTTCTTTTTCTCTCTTTCTCTCATTTTGCCTAGGAGCCCTTTTGGGTTCTCATCCTAGCCACACATGTTTCTTTTGGCTCAATCTCACCCCATTTAGCCTCTCATTTTTGCCTAAACCGCCTTTCTAGCTTTCGGCCTATCCATACCCCCAATGTTGCATAAATTCCCCTCTCGGATTTTCAACGTAGTGGGTTTTATTTTTATTTTTATTTTTGTTCTTTTTCAATTCTATTTTTTTCATTTTCCCACATTTTTCCAGTAAAAAATTTCCAAAAAGCTTCCCCACGTCAAAACTACAAAAACATATGAATGCATCAAAATATAACATCCCAAAAGAAACAAAAACATCCAATTCTAAATCCAAAATACAGCATCCCAAAAAGAAGCAGTGAATGATAAATCCCCTCCTATCACTTGAATATTATATTGCCCTTAATGTATGCAAAATAGGGTAAAACACAATACATATCAAAGTAGGGGGATACGAGAAAGAAATATGCTCACAATCACTGTGGTGAAGATGAACCACCATGTGCATAGCACTCCTGATATAAAGCCATCCTCTCCTCCTTCCTCTGACATCTCTCCCAGCGCCTAGATTATCCGGGATCTGGGTCTAGGATGCCACCAGAGCATGCCTGCATATCCCATACTCTGGATGCAAGCTGATTAATATCATCATCCATATCCAACAAGTTTCGCGACATGTATAGGTTGTGCTCGTAAATCATGTGGTACAACCAGTAATAGAAATCTGCTTGCGGCTGGCTGTGGCTGCTATGGTCCTCCTGTATCCGATTGGGTTTCTGGTGCTGTGGGGAATGATGTGGCAAATGTGGTACATCTTGTGGTGGATCCATGGTATAGGGTAGAGCGCCCTCGTCAAACAGGACATGGAGGTTGTTAAGCTCCCGCAGAAAACCATGCTTAGACTCTACATCTAGCTCAATCATCAAATTATTCACCGGGGTGTCCAACTCCAGCTTCGTACGATGGGGCTATGAAAGTTTCATGAAAGTGACACCTCCATCCCCATACAACCAATGGAACACCCATGGATCCGTCGTGGTCTTAATCAAGTGGAAGTTGACTATTTGGGTCAACGTAATGCGATAAGCCCCTCATACCAAGTCGCTGAAGGCCCTCAGGTGTGGCAATACGCAACTGCTCTGCAAGTAGGGCGATCATACCCTATAATAATATCTCTCCCTTCTCCATATTTTCCACCTCTAGGACCTTCGTGACCCATAAAACACCCCATCTTCCATATCTTGTGCCATAACTAGTAAAGTCCCAAAGAAAGAAAATCTTATCATTCAGCTCATTTGTTCCATCAACGGGACAAAGCAAAGTAGTGGAGAGCTGGTGATGCATATTTTAAAGGGCCGGATGAATGATCACATTGTTCTTGTCCCTCACATTCCAGACCTTCCTGGTGATTGTATGCCAGAACACAAAATGCTACTCAATGGTGAGGGTATGTCTCTCCGGATAAAACCTTGCCTAGATCTTTGCTCTATCCCAACCAAATGCCTCCTCAATATCCAAAAGGCTCATCTCATATGATCGGTCATTCAGATGAAACTGAATGAACCTCTCAAAGGGCATTCCATCCCTCCCCGTGTACGCCTTCACCGTGGATACAAATTCCAAGGTGTATCTCTTGGAGGTGGGGGCACCTCGGGATAAGAAACCTCCCATACCTTCTTTATTAAGGAGACATAAGACCGACTCCTTCAGTTGAAGGGCCTCCAATGCGCCCTCATCAGCGAACCACATCTCCTGGATCTTTCTGAAAGGTAATGTGTCCCATCTCTCAACATAAGCCCCGGTGATCCGACACAGTCCCATAAATTTGTCTGAGGGCAGAAGGACCTGCTCTCCATCTCTTCTTTGGGGCCATGTATATTCAAATAGCAAACCACATCAGACGCACGGGGATATAGTGACAAAAATTAAGTAATTATCTCTAATGTAGTATGCACATATGGATATATATCAAAACATTAATATAGAAATTAGCAAGAAAAATTAAAGTGATGTATTGAATACATTATCATCCTCAAAAAGCCACTATAATGATGTGAGACTACCCCTGTGCCCATACATGTGAATTTCAAAACCAACATGTTGTTGAATATATTCTTCCCTAATTACGTCCAATTTCAAAAAATTAGGCCAAGAAGTATAATATTCAACAATTAAGGATCAGACACATTTAACAACATATAATGTGCACACATATATATTACCAATATAGAGTAACATATATCCAATATGCATTTCCCTAGAAGCGCAAATATAAGAAATTCCCTACTTAACTAATCCAGATCAACATAAAGGTAATATACATATTCATAGATAATATCCAAAATATCATCCTTCAAAATCACAGCCCAAAACAACCACAAAAAGAACAAAATATATTCATGGCCAAAATCTACAATAATTCCATAATCCAATACCAAAGCCAATCCATATCACAAAAAGAATCATTTCATGAACCTATTCACCATTCCCAATCCATATCAAAAAATGATCAGTTCATCAACATTCCAATAATTTCATACAAATTAACACATTCACACAAATCAACAATACAATGAATATAACAAATCAAGAAAAAAAGTTGAATAAATGTACCAATTCAAAGCTTAGGATGATAAATAAGCCGAACCCACCAAAATTCCTAACCCTATGCACTTGAAATTTTGAAATTCCCAAAATTTAGGGTTTCAGTTTACTTGGAGCAATTTGGAGTGGTTTAGGGAGAAATTGGTTAAAAATAAGATGGGGGTTGGGCTGGGGGAGATTCTGGCTGGTTTAAATGTTGTTTTTCAGTCGGATTTGGTAGTAGGAAGGTGGATGAACGGCGGTGTATCGCGGCGGAGGAGAAAGGTTGTTCTTTGAAATGGGGTTCTGCAACATTTTTTTTAAAGTTATGCACAGTGTCATAACTCGTGATGGCATTGTCGCGATTCACGACGATGGAGTTGACGCACTAAAGGAAGTCAAACTATCATTGCCCTCGTGATGGGTTTAGCACGAGTCACAAAAACTCGATCCTGGGACTTGCAAAATTTTCAAAATCTTTCAAAATTCTGTCGCGATCTCGAAATGACCATCACGACTTGTCACGGGGTATGGATCTTGTGACAAGTTTGTCACAAATCGCAAAAATGTGTTACTGGGAGTTGAAATTTTGGCCGAAAGTTTTGATTTTCATAGCAATTGCAACAACACCATCACGACTCCCGAAAGAGTGTCGCGACTTGTGATAGCTCCCTAAACAATCACTTTAGACAAACAATGCCTAAAGGTATTTCGTCAATGGCATTATACATGAAGAACCATTGATTTGATAACAACTACAAGCATTAAACCAAATGCCTAGCCATTTAACCAAGCATAGCATGTATTAGACTAAACCTAGAACAAACAACATTAAAGATTCAACCTTTCATTGCTACCTTAGGACAAATATGAGAACAAACAACATTAACATACTCATCTAGCAAGATTAATATCACATTATACAACAAGAAGTTCTAATTCCATGTTCTTGGATTTTCATGTCAAAGAGCTAAGAAATTGTGCACATC